>JAQFZP010000895.1:0-25483 GCA_034695745.1 Geophilus truncorum | reverse complement strand
AGCAGTTAATATTTCGTTTGATTGAAAAGAAACTACTCGATCAACTTTTTGACGTGTATAAAAATGCTAGGAGCTGTAGTTTAATGTTGAATGATGATTCCAAACGTGGTTTTTTGATTTTCATGAAGCGAACTATGCCTATAAACGATCCAAGAAACTACGAATTGAAAACTTTCTTCGACGAAATTCGCCGCGAAGGATATTATTCGTCTTTTAAAGTAAATAATTAAATTTAATTCACTTCTGATATTTGCTACTTAATGCTTTTCTTTTCAGGAAAGTGAAATAAAACAAATTGTAATCAAAAGTTATTATTCGTTGGAAGAAACAGAATATATTTTAGAATGTTATTTTGATGACTTCATTGATTATTTGGATGCCCAAAATATCAAATCTGTTGTTGGCTGTCAGGATTGTGCAGTTGAGATCTGCATTGAAGTGAGTATTTTAATGTTTTAAAAGTTTTTTAAAAACTATTTAATTAATAAATTAATTTGTATTGTAGGTATTGAATTACCAAAGTGCAATTAATATCGTAAACTTGGTAACATCTTTATCTGTTGCTAAGTATAGAGTTCGTGAAGTCCTCGAGAAGTGGAATTTAGACAGGGCGGAAATTTACATCAGTGACGAAATGAGGACATTCTACATTAATGACAAATTGCTGGAGACTTTTATCAAACGAAGGAGAAAAGAAAGGAGTAGGTTTTAATTTTTAATGGAGTCAATTCGATTGAGCAGAGATTTACTTTTATTGTTTTATTTACAGAGAATGGACAGAGAGTTTTTTGAAGATAAAGAAAAAGTCTCTTAAAAACTCTAAAAAAAAAGGTTTACTTTTTATAATTTTATATCATAATAATAGTAAAAACTTTTGTTCCTATTCATTTTTTTGTTCCTATTCATTTTTCTGTTCTTATTCAAATAAAAAGTTAAAAAATGTTTATTCAAATGTCTGGATGTGAAGCACATTCATGCGGATGCTGAGTGAGTGATGGATGGCATTGAGCGGATGATAACGTCACAATTAGTTAAATTTGTGAGCCAATGAAAAAGCGGTATACAAATACAGAAGTTGTGCGTTCTGCGAAAATATGATGTGGTGGATGCATTAGCAGTGATTTAATACGAAATGATTGTTTAAAAATTCATTCATGATGACTCGGTGGAAGAAAACGACAAAGAGAAGTAAAGGTGTTGGTATGTAGAACTTATTATTACGTTCACTTTTATTTAACAATTGCTGTTATACTTGATTGAAGTAATGTACAGTACAGTAATTGAGACCACCTGTTGGGGCTGATGTTAAAATTCGATACTATTGCTTTTATCAAATGCATATTAATTTTATTATCAACAGGCTTTATTTTTAGTGTAAATAAGTAGATCTTTATAAATTATTAGAGGTTTTAATTTTTCGAAATGCGAAAAAATGTCTGAATCCGGAGATAGATTTCCTGTTTACTGTCAATAAAATTTCACTTAATTTCTCTGTTATTATTCACGGTTACACTTGGTTTATTGCAGTTATTTTCACCTATAAATTAAATGCAAACGAACATGCTTTAGAATTGAATTTGGGCGATGCAGTTCACATTTTGGAAGAACTCGAAGGTAAATATCAACATTTGAGAGTCGGTTTGATAATTGTTTATTAAAAGATATTATTATTACAATTTTTAGATTGGTATTATGGCTACTGCACTAATTCAAGGCATAAAAAAGGAGTTTTTCCGAAGAATTACATTCATATTAAAGAATCAGTCATCGATTAAAACTGGGTATAAACGCACCACACCTATATCTATTAATCAGTTACGACTTTAATTAAATAACGTGCTTTATCAATTTCAGAACATTTGAGGAAGTTGCACCGAAATAAATACCAATTGTGCAAAAGTTTTTAAAATAACTAGCACGTTGCGAAAATGGCAGGTAATTTGGAAGCAGCTTTACATGGTGTGTATTTAATATTCAATTTTGCTGTTATTAAACTAATAATACATTAGAATTCGATTAATTCGATTTAATTTGTTAAATTGTAAGGATAGGTGCAACGGAACTCGAGGATATCGATCACAGGCGAATAACATATATGCCTAAGAAATCAGTCGAGGAGCGACGACCGTTTGGAATAGCTGGTATCGGTAAGCTATGAATAATGTCAAAGAAATATTTGCATTGATTAGATGCTTCGTTAATAGCCAAATACGTCAGTGATATTGTCAGTGGAAAATTAGAAAGTGACGAAGAAAACCAACATTTTATTCCTTTTATTCAGTAGGCATTTAAAATATTGTTGTTTTTTTATTTTTATTAAATTTATTTTTAACTTTTTAATTAAATAGGTGTCGAGACATGTAGTTTTTGGAATCTCTTATTCGCAAAGCAATCAGTTCCAAAGAAGTTATTAAAAAAAAAAAAAACACACAAAGGGCAGCGATTGTGGATGTCGGTTATATGATCATTGGCGCCGGATGGAATCTTTAGGAATTTAAAATTTACTAAATAATTACTCTATTGAAGTGAAGTTTTACAATCAGAAAATGAGGACCAAAGTTGAGGGGACCGCCAGGGGGTCAACGGATGTGACTCATGCTCATGGCTCATCCCCCAACACATGTGCCCTATAAAACAATTAAGGGAGAAAACTAAAAACAGACATACTCTCCCATTTTTGAGATTAAAAGCACAGTACAATAAAAACAAATATAGAAATGGACTGAAAATAAATCACAAAAATAGATTTGTAAAAACAAATAAAATAAGTCAAATTTAACATCAAATTATTTTAAATTAATTTCACTCAAACATTTGTTTAGTTTAGGAGTGGTAAGCGCTTTCTTTATTCCCGTTTCCAACTTGGCAGACGAATCGTCTTTTTTCTTTTTGCGGTCTTTATTAATTTCAGCCGCAGTCGATGATTTGTCGCTTAGTTCCTTTCTTTCCTTGTGATTTATCTTAACAACTTAAATAATGATGCTTCTGCGATGGATAAGCAAAAGAAAGAACAAGCAGATAAGGAAAAACGAAACGTAGACGCTCGTCTAAAACGTTTGAAGGAATTACGAAATGCTAAAGCAGACGAAATTCGTTGAGAACATTGCAACGCCAAAGCGAGAGAAGAGCGAAAAAAGAAACCGAAGATGGACAAGCTAAAGAAAATACAAGCAGATACGGAAAAAAGAAACTTAGGTGCTAGACTGAAACGTTTGAAAGAATTGGAAAATGCTAAAGCAGACGTCGCTAAAGCCTAAGGGCCCTGGCAAAAATCATAAATAGGCCCTTTAACCCTCGCATTACCAACTATGTGTATAAAAATACACAGCTCACAACTTGAATAAGAAATTTTTTTTTTTGCCAAGTTCGTTCATATTTTCATGAACTATGTTCTGGCCAATTTTCATGTAAAAAAAATTATTAATAATAAAGTTATAGCGCTTGCAAATTTGTTGCCCCTTAAAATCCTATGAGACTTTATTGGTTAGGCTGCCTGCTACAACACAGAGGGGGATTCAAAGTTTTTGTGTATAGTGACCTACTTTCTGTTTCCCCCTACGAACCCGGGTATGGAAGGATTAATAGATAAACCACTGTTGAAGTTACTTTAAGTTGAAGTGTGATGGCTGAAGTGTGGTGTATCATCTTTAATTTGTTTTTTTTTTGTGTGCATAATTATTTAGTTGTTTGTTGAATTTCATTAAATATGTTGTAGGAAAAGACATCTCGCCGTTGAATGCCAAATTGCAGTGAGACACGACTCACGAGTCACGAGACACGACTCACGACTTGATGTTAAGACCTTGAGAGGAAATGGGGGAAACAAGCCAATAAAGAAAGAAGAAGAGGCCAAGTCACCCAAGAAGAAAAGAAAGAACAAGTAAAGAAAGGTTTTAAAAGCTTCCCCAAAGAAGAGGAACAAAGAAAACAAAGACCAACAAATTCAACTCGAATTATAACCAAACAACAAGCAAATGAGAAAAGGATTTTTTACAAAAGCAATAAAAGAAGAAGATAAGAAAAAGAGAGAGAAAGAAAGAGAGCTGTTGCTCTGAGCAAAGCAAAGGCTTTACTGGTTTAATAATGTGATTAGATTTGCAAAGAAAACTCTCAACAATAGTCATAGATTTGATGCATCACATCATTATAAGAAACAATTAGAAAGAATGACACATCAAGAATGAAAGCATTTGACAACAATATTCACATGCTAAAAGGCTTAAATTAGAGACAAATATCAGGCTTAAAAGTAAGCACAAATTCAGAACCTTAAATCTAATATAAACACTAAAATGTCTATTAGTATGATTTCAAAACTTCTTCGGACCGTATAATAAAAAATGTCAACTTTCAGGGTGACTGGAAAACGCCACAAAAAGAAGCCTATAATATGAGATATATTTTGTATAACTATTGGGCAAGGTGGAAAAGATGGTATAAATACCAACTGCTCAACAACATAAGGGAATACTTCGGCGAGAAAATTGCTTTTTATTTCGCGTTTTTGGGGTTTTACACTTCGTGGCTCGTTCTCTATGCTGTGTTTGGTATAATCATATAATGGAATGTTTGTTGCACACCTACGTACCTTCGCACCCTGCGGCTTGGAAACAAGCAATCATCGGACCAATTTCCCTACCCCGACCCCTAACTGTGAGTATTTTATCAATAAATTCAACATTTCTGCGGATTATGAAAGTTTTATGTGAAAATAAATAGTGTGTGTTTGTAGGGAAGTCTAAGTGCTAGATGCCGTATACGATGCAGCTTTCGGTGATAAGAGTTTGAGTAAATAACATGTAAATGCCAGTTTCACAAAGTCAGACAAAATACATTTATTCTACTTATGGATGGATACATAATTTTTTTCTCATGATTCGTATACACATTTGCATTTCATATTGTTACCTCATTATGTAATTAAATTAATCATTTTTACTTCGTGCATTATACGCATCTCTAGCAATAACCTTAAGATGATTTGCGTTACTTTTACCAGTTGCACTGACTAAATCGCTAAAATAGGAATCATTATTTTGAAGTAATAAATGAGGGGCATCAAACTCTACTAATTTACCATCAGACAAAATCTAAAACAAAAAATAAAAAAAAAAAAAAAAAAAGATATCAAGATCACATCGACATTTCTACCGAATTAATAAATTTACCATCACCCTATCTGAATCGATGATCGTATTCAGTCGATGCGCTACTGTGAGAACTGTACAAGACTTAAATTTATTCCTAATAGTTTCTTGGATTAATACATCTGTCCTGAAAAAATAAAATAAATAAATCAGTATTCAAATATGTACAAGGTGCACGAAATGTCGGGTTTACTTACTCGTGATCAACATTAGCAGTCGCTTCATCCAAAATTAAAATTTTATTTTTTCTCAACACTGCTCTAGCAAGGCACAGTAGTTGCCTTTGCCCAACACTCATATTACTTCCTCTTCCATGGATTTCAGTATCCAATCCGTGAGGTGATTCTTGGAAAAATCCTTTCAACTGTACGTCATCCAATGCGCCCCACAATTGCTCGTCGCTGTGCGCATAGAAACAATCGAGATTAAGACGCAAGGTACCTTGAAACAACACTGGGTCCTAAATAGAAAAGGAATAAACAAAGTACAAAGTGGTAATATTTCCACTGCCAGAAGACATTGTCTTTACCTGAGGGATTATCGAAATTTTTTGTCTGACTTCGAGAAGCCCTATTTGTTGAATGTTAATACCATCAATTTCAACAGTGCCTGTAGGTTCAGTTAGCCGGAAGAGTGTTGTAATCAATGTACTCTTTCCTGCGCCCGTGCGACCAACAATTCCAATCTTTTCTCCGGACTTAATGAGGAATGTCAAATCCATTAAAACCGGGATTGCATTTTGTTTATACGTCACGCTGACATTCTTGAATGCGATTTCACCACGATCAGGCCAATTAAGTGGCGGTTTCTTGTTGTCAGAACTCTCCAAAGGCGCTTCGGATTCCAATTTGGTATATTCGATCAATCGCTCAACAGAAATCATCTAATTCAAAATATTTCATAAGTCACGTGTAATGCTTTAATTATTATTATTATTATTATTATTATTTTTTTTTTTTTTTTTTTTTTTTTTTTTTAATATTTACTTGACTTTCAACTTCTGCTGACTGCCGCACACCCCACTGAAACATCCCACAAATGACTAAAGATGATGTAATTGCTAAACCTACGTCACCTCCCATAGGATCTGATAGAATAAAAAAATTGTAAAGTTTGGCTTGCACTTTATAGTGAAGTTTGTACTTAAGAACAAAAAGGTATACGTTGTTGCAATGATAAAAACACTGCACAAACAATCCAAATAAATTGCTAGCCAACGACCAGCAGCAAGGAAGAGAAACCATGCAGAAGAATTTAAATCTTGATGCATGTCGAATTCTTGTTGGAATTTTTGCTCGATGTGAAATGCTCTAACGCTCACCAAACCGTCTAGAGTTGAACTCAGATGAGTGAAAACAGGACTCCGAGCTATAACAGAAGAAAGTAAATTTAAAATTGCGTGTCCTAAAAACATTTGTAAAGTTTTTCGCTTTATTTATTTTTTTTTTTTTAATTACTTATGCTGTCTAATCGTTTCAAAGCTCTGGAACTTTGCATGTAGAAACGGCGTAGAAAGTAAAAAATGATTGCGAGAATAATGGTTGGCGCTATTACTAAAGGATTCGTAATGCAAACTAACATAATGATTCCTACGACTTTAAGCGTAATCTAGAGAACAAATTAAAAAAAATCTAATGAAAAATTTATCTGGAATTTGTGGTTCAATAACTTACATCAATACAATCGTCCAAACAAATAGGCAGTAATTCATCCAAAACGCCAATATCTTTGGCAAATCGATTTAAAATACGTCCTAATTGAATAAATAAAACCAATTAAAGCATTAATTATCACTAAAAATACCCAAAATTCTTTACCGACTGGATTAGTATCGAAAAAGGACATTGGAGATCTCACAATGGCATCAAACGTCTTTTTGTGGAGATTTATAGATGCGGCGACACATATGTAATAAAATAATACGCAACGAACAAAACTAAACACGAAAAGCGATACTAGCAGTACAGTATAAATATTCAAATTTCTATCTTGATTTTCGTCTTTAAACGTTTCGTTTGATGAACTCCTTTGAGCAAACTGCGTCTGAATAGAATTGGTCCAATAAGCAAGCCAATACTCAATTCCACTGAAGAGCACTTGGGAAGTGAGTGTCAGCAAGATCAAAAGTAGTGTCAAACAAGTATTTCCACCAGCTTGCAAATACCGCCAGTATAAATTGAACTTGATTGCACCTATATTCCGCATTTCTTCAGGAATTTCCTGACCTTTAACTTGATCTGAAATCTGTTTATCATTAAACGATAGCTTTATATTTACAAATTCATCAAACTTATAAAATTCTGTCCGTTACCTCATCGTCTAGCCAACGTTTGGAAGAATGTTTTGACAAACTAAGTGTAAGCTCAAGATCACTGACTGCTGCTGTTTTTCCTTCGTCACTAGTTTCGAGAGCTTCTCCCGTCATTCGTTCCAGATCAATACCCTTCTCTTCCAGTTCGTCATATGTGCCCACGGCAACGCATTCTCCCTAAAAATATAAATATGTATTTAATAAAGTGTCATAATACAATCATTAATCCTCACTTCTCTCAAAACCATAACTTGATCAGCATTTCTTAGAAACTGCAACTGATGAGTGACAAGAATTCTCGTCTTATCTGCCAAGTGTTGGCAAATGCATTTTTCAAATATGTGTTTTCCAACCTCAGCGTCAACTGCACTCAAAGGATCATCTAGCAGATAGATGTCTGCGTTCACGTATAAAGCCCTAGCCAGATTAACTCGAGCTTTTTGACCGCCACTCAAAGCAGCTCCTCTTTCACCAACTAATGTTTGATCTCCAAACGGCAACAATTCTATATCCTTCAGGAAAATGTGAAATTTTAAACGCATAATTTTTCACTGTAAGTAAAAAATAAAGAAAAATACCTTCTCCAAAGAACAAGCTTTGATGATATCCGAATACCGCCTCCTGACAAAACTTTTCCCCATGATTATATTGTTTCTTAGCGTTGCGTGGAAGATCCACGGTTGTTGCGAGGCATAACCGAGGCTCCCTTGCACTCCCAATGCACCACTAGAAAGAGACAGTTCTTGCAATATGGCCATTAATAGTGAAGTCTGTAAAGTGTAAATTCTTTTTAATTTTTTTGTGAATTATTTAAGTTTGATTTAATGAAACTTACTTTTCCTGATCCTACAGGTCCGATAATTGCAAACAGCTGATTGGCTTTAATAGTTGCACTAATTTGCTTTAGCGTGGGAAATTCGGCATTCTGTCGCAAAACAGAAAAGGTAAAACAGTTTACTTATATACTGATTTAATTTATCTTTACTTGGTCCCAAACTGCTGTAACCGAATCCATTAACACGGCAACGCTTGTTGGAATTGAAGTTTTGTCGCTTTTCTTAGTTATTTCTTCCAATAACAAAAATTTCTGCAAAAATGATACAAACACATTTATTATTGTAATTTACATTTACCTTCCCATACTTCAAAGCTACCGTACCTCAAGTCTCCGTATGGAAACCAACACTTCCGCAAACTGAGAAGCAGCAAATGGGAAGAATAAGGTCATAACTAAACGCACGTTGTTACTTAAGGCAACTGTAAGGAACACTTTGTGTGCTGTCAGTGTATTTCCATCAAAAATGTATAACAAGAAAGTGACGAAAAGAATTAATTTGATAGAGACGGCGTAAATTGCCATGTTGACAGCACGCACCATAGCAGTTTTCATTAATACCCTAGATTCTTTTCTATTCCCCAAAAAAAAAAAAAAAAAAAAAAAATGAATTGGACAAGAATTTTTTTTCCTTCATCATCTAATAATTTGTATACTTTCTGGCAGCTTCGACAAATGTGGCAAAAGGTTTTTCCCAGCCGTAGAGTTTTATTATGCGCATTCCAGAAACAACTTCATTTGTAATTCGTAATCGCTCGTCAGTTAAAACTGCTGTTTTTAACCTTAGGTAAAATAAAACAATTAAAAAATATAAATTTAAATTTTTAAAACTTTCAACAGTTATACTTTACCGAAATGACCAAAATAAACGTCCCATAAAAATTTGTACAGGAATTAAGAAAATAATTATTGTCATTCCAATTATACAGGCCCAACCTAATTCTTTATACAGTATGTAAGTGGCAATTGCAGTTTCAAGTGGACCGACCCATAGAAAATGGAGAAGAATAATACCCTAAAAAAAAAATAGTTAAACTCTTAAAATGTTTTCAGTAAATATTTTAGTAAATTAGTTAAATAAATAAATTAAAATGTCTTAAAATTGTAAAATATTTATATAGAACAAACCTTTAAAATCTCCTATTGAGCTTATGAGTAAATTATCAAACACCATAAAATAAAATAATAACTATGAAAATAAAAAAAAAACAAAAAAAAAAACAGGATATTGTTAGTAGAAAAAAATAAAAATAAAATACATGCAGAAATAAAATTTTTTACAACAATTTAGCCACTCCTTATTCTACACGTATATATTTTAATGGTTTAAGTACCTGATCAAACCGGCTTACGTCATTTGATAATAAATTTACCATGTGACCTGGTGTTGTATCATTCAAAGCTGCATTACTTAGTCTTAATATCTAAAGAAGTACACATTACTAATTAATAACTACCGAGTTCATAATTAATAGTTATATCGATTGCAACCTTTCGGTAGATTAAGTTACAACATGCAATTCGCATCTTCATTCCAATATGACAAACTCCAAAGAAATATGGATGGTGTGTCATGGGATAAACGAGAGAGCAAGCAACTATTCCACTTGCATACATTAATGCAGTATAAAAATCGATGTCAGATCCTGGTGTAAAGTAATCAATCAGCTTTCCAATCAGCAACGGTTGCACTATGTGAAGACCACATTCCTGAAAGCAGGGAGAAAAAAAATCTTACAAGTTAGTCTAATTAAATTATTTTCCACGTCTGATTTGTAGGGTTTGTACGTCGTACGTACCTCAAACAGAATGTAAAGTCCTTTTAACGCAAATTGAAAACCAAATGCGCGAGCTAAAGCCCTTGTTAAACTTGGATTTTTCTTCTCTATTTCTTTTTTCCAGTACCTAGAAAAAATGTATAAATTTATTTTCATTTAGGTTATGACTTAAAATTTTGTTTTTATACTTTTCTGAACGATTGCCCAATCTTTCCGCTTTGTCAACTTTGGGGACGGAATATAAATCACCTAAATCGAGTTCTCTCTTGAACCCTTTCCAGAGCAAAGGGTTTATCCAACTAATAATGTAAAAATGCCGGTGTAATACGATACACATACTTACTACGCACTGTAATACGATTATCGTCTTACCAAAACATAAACCTAGACAGACGAGCTCTGTCGTACTTAGTTTTTTCATAATTAACTTCCATTTTAGCTATTAGTTATTTACTCATGTAAGCCAAATTAACTGAGACATAACTCTCTCTTTCTCTCTCTCTCAGACCCGGCCGGCTTTCTCGTCTTCTGCTTCTGCTACGGCTCGTGACGAAATAAGTCCGTAAATGTGCTTTACTTGTATTTAGCTCCGTCTCGTGTCACATTGTGGAAACATTCGGTACATAATTCAAATTCAAACCGTTTCGTTGCTTCATGTTGAATTTGTTTTGCTTCTAAAAGTTGAGTTGATTTTGTGTCTAACCAATTTATTGCGTGAAATCTAGTTTTGCGTCTTACCAAGTTTGACATTTGACATATTCTATTGTTGGTTGTTGAATTAGATTGCGTCACGTCTCGTTGCATGGTGACAAGGTAACAATCAATCCTCGATATTTTGAGAAAAAAAATCATTTTCATTTCGGCCCTTACTTTCAAAATTAATCATGAGTGTTTACTATTATTCTCATTACAGCACCGCGCCTTGCCGCTATCATCCGTATTACACACATTCAACTAGTGTAGTCGATAACGGCACTGGCTTGCCGTGCGTTGCATCCGGTCATTATCAAAATTCTCTGGCTCATCCCTGGGCTCCTCCATCTTGCACTAGATATTACAAACGGTGGTATCTCTGTTGCAAACCAACAACATGCTGTCCACCGAGGCTGAGACCGTTTTAGAAAGTGGAGAATATATTTGCCAAGCTCTAAATTTCACTCCCCAGTCGTTCTCTGATTCAGGTAATAGCCGCATTAAATTTTTCCAACTAACTTTAATTTTTGTTTATGTTTCAGTTTATAATACACTTCACGAATATGCCATTGATGGAATGAAATGTCTGAAAAATACTTTTTTGCTGGAGGTTTGTTGTTATTTTTTTTAATGATTAGATTATTAAATAGATTTTATCTGATATAATTTAATTGTTTATTTAGTTTGGCGATGTAATTAGTGAACCAGAAATAGCTGTAGGTACAAAAAAAGTTTTGTCCCATTTTCTGGCGGTTTCGAAGGCAAAATTTCCAAAACTTGACGTATGCAGATATCCATTTTTTTTTCATTTTTTTTATTATTTATTTATTTTTATTTATTTATTTATTATATATAAACATTAGTAGCGACTAGTTATTTGGATTTCTATAGATGGGTTTTCTATTCTTGTTTTGTTATAGAACTATCTATTACGCGTTATTTTTAACGTTCCTGACGATTTTGTTTTTCCCGAAGATGAAATTCAGCTGAAATTTGATACTTCTGAAAATCAAGACAGGGAATTAGATGCTGAAATTAAAAGTTTGTTACAGCAAATTAAAGAGGTATGAAACAAGTTATCGTTAAAAATAAATTGTATGTTTACATTTAATATGACTTTTTTAAAGCGAAAATTTAAAACTGCTTGCTTGAAACAACAGTTATTAGAGTTGAAGAAAACCAAAAGCGAATATTCAGATTCATTGCGATGGTTTACAAATTTACAGGCTATTAGTCGGAAAAATGAAGGCAAGTTCTTAAAAACTTAAATAAACTTATTTTATTTAGTAATTCTTATTTTGCGATTTTTTTTTTTTTTTTTTTGTAAATATAGTTAACAGTGCAGATGTGATGGAGTACATTGACTCTGGGATTGACGAATTGCAGCAAACATTATATGTTTAACCTTAATTTCGACCAAACGATATCTCTAGTAAACTTTATTTAGACGAGAAGTCTAAATTTAGATTTTAGTGATACTAAAACATTGTAAAATTTGAAGAATAAAGTAACTTTGAGAACGACACTAAATAATTTGAAACGCTTTATTATTAGCAAGTACAAAAAGTGCAAAAAAAAACAAAAATTAAGTTATTTACAAAATTGGTTTTTATAACCAAAGATGAACCAACACTGTTAACCCCAAAGTTCACCAGTGTCTTTGGCATAAATAATCCAAAAATTCAAAACATTAATAAAAACATTTACACAAAGTTCATTTGTTATTTTCTGAAACATGATGAATGACTTAGAGACTCGTGACCTCATCTGAAGGCTGCATTTCTTCTTCAGTAACATATGTGATTTGTATTGATGGCACTGGCGATTGACGGTTGGACTCCTGGGATGATTCGGAGTCGTTTCGTCTCGCCTGATGAGCTTGTTTGGCAGCTTTGATCAACGTTTGCATTGTGCTGCGACCTGTTTGACGCACCATTTGATAAAACAGTGAATGCTTGTCTTGAAGAAGAATATAAGGATCATTCATTTCTTTCAATTCTCCAGAATCCATGACCTAACAAATAGAAATAACATTAAAGTTAAAAAAATTAAAAAAAAAATTATTAATAATAACGAATATTACCAGAATTAAATCAGAATCCATAATTGTATTCAGACGATGTGCAATAGTCATCACGGTACATTGCTTGAATTTCTTACGTATCGTTTGCTGAATTAATGCGTCAGTCCTAATTGCAAAAAAAAATTAAAATTTTATTGCGAGAAACACTCTTATTCCAAACTTACCTTGGATCTACACTCGCCGTCGCTTCATCCAATACCAAAATGTTGTTCCTTCTTAAAATAGCTCTTGCGAGACAAACTAACTGCCGCTGCCCCATGCTGAAATTCGATCCACCTTCGGCCAGTTCGGTGTCTAATCCACCGGGCATGTGTTTGATAACATCCTTAAGTTGCACAGCTTCCAAAGCTTTCCACAAATCATCATCTTGATACTCGTCGAAAGGGTCCAAATTCTTGCGCATGGGACCGGTGAAAAGAACAGGATCTTGTGGAATTATTGATAATTTTTTGCGTAAATCGTGTAGACCAATGTCGGTAGCCGATACGCCATCGATGTAAATTTTTCCAGTTGGCTCAGTCATTCTGAACAATGCGGTAATGATTGAACTCTTTCCTGCTCCGGTTCGACCGACGATTCCGACCTGAAGCACAATTACAGTGTAAGTTCCAGAATTGGAATTAAATAACTTTGGCTTTCACCGTACTTTCTTTTTTGACTCGATTGTGAAGTTGACGTTTCTAAGAACAGGCAGTTCGTTTTCCGAATACTCCAAATAGACGTTTCTAAACTGTATCGTTGGATTTTTGGGCCATTCTGCTGGTGGTTGTTTTTCCGGCACGGCTTCGAGCTCTGCTTCCGGTTCGAGCCTACTGTATTCTAGTATTCGTTCCACAGAAGTCATCTACGTGCAAATTTCAAATGTAATTAATTTACAACACACAATATTGATTCATCGAACCTGATTTTCAACTTCGGCTGATTGCTTGACACAGTATTGGAAAATTCCTGTTAAACACATTGCTGAAGAAATGGCCAAACCGACATCACCACCCAGAGTACCTGTTATTGATTCCCAACATTAAAATACATAATTATTAAACCTTATTCTGTTTTGGTTTTTGCACCTTCTGTTGCTATCACTAACGAGTAAGTGACTATTGATATGTAAATGAAGCATAGGAAATCCAACCACATTCCAAACCATCTAGCACTGGCTAAGAATAAAAACCACGCTGAAGAGTGCAAGTCCTGATGCAAATCGAACCTTTTGTAGAAGATTTCCTGCGCACCGAATGCTCTGATTGTGCAAAGGCCTTGCAATGAGACACTCAGGTGAGAAAACACTGGACTCCGAGCTGGACATTAAAAAAAAGGTGCGATACGAATTATTGTATTAAAACTGAAAACAGTTTTCGCACGATTCGTAACGAATCAAAACTTACTTATGCCCTCTAAACGTTTAACATCACGTGCAGTTGCCAAGTAGAACCTTCTCAAAAAATAGAAAATTGTAGCTAAAGCAAGGGTAGGGAGAATGATCCAGTAATTGACCATTGCCACTAAAATCATTACTCCAATCAAATTCATTCCAATCTGCAATACAAAATCAAAACTTGGTATAAAGATGAATATGTTTTTAAGAAAAATGAAAGTTTCTATTTATACACCAAATAAGTTTTTACTTCTGATAAAAGAAGTTGTTCGACGTTTCGACAACGGATTGAGTTGTCATCTTCTGGAACGTGAGAAAACATAGTTGAAATCGACTCTTTTGTGCTAAATTGAAATGACGTGAAGATGACGTTATTGGAGATTCGTCTTTTTCTGAGATTTCAATAAGGGCCTGTATTGTATTAACGTCATCTTCACGTCATTTCAATTTAGCACAAAAGAGTCGATTTCAACTGTGTTTTCTCACGTTCCAGAAGATGACAACTCAATCCGTTGTCGAAACGTCGAACAACTTCTTTTATCAGAAGTTAAAACTTATTTGGTGTATAAATAGAAACTTTCATTTTGTTGTTTTGCTAAAAATTGCACTTACGGAAATCATGTCGAAAAATGGCAGTGGTAATTGATCGTCCATCGTTCCCGTATCTTTAGAAAATCTATTTAAAATTCTACCGATTGGATTAGAATCGAAAAAACGCGTTGGAGCTCTCAACATGCACCGAAACATTCTGTTGTGCAACACGGACGACGCGTGGTTACACATGAGAAAGAAAGTGACCGTTCGTAGAAGACTGAAAATGAACATTCCACCCATGATTCCCGAATAGATGTACACGTAGTAATTCGTATTTATGATTGAAATGTTGACAAAATCCGTGCTGTTGACGTCGTTGAAATCAATTTCGTCGATGTCACCTTCTTCTTTGTGTTTC
This sequence comes from Geophilus truncorum, assembly GCA_034695745.1. NCBI lineage: Eukaryota > Metazoa > Arthropoda > Chilopoda > Geophilomorpha > Geophilidae > Geophilus > Geophilus truncorum. Next base: position 10,309 of record JAQFZP010000895.1, on the reverse strand, counting down.
TGTATCAAATTCATGCGGTTTTCTTCTTCGTTTGTCCTGAAGAAATCAAACAGTCCAATTATTTTTTTCAAATTAAATGAGGCTATTACTTACCAAATTGACAACAGGTATTCGGATCCATTAAAGAGAACTTGAGTGATAATTGACGTGACAAAGAGGAGCAAGATAGCGCCGATCCCACCACCAGCTTTCAGATATTCCAAGTATATTTTTCCGCTCACACTTCCAACTGATTTGGATTCTTCTATTTTCTTCGGTTCTCCAATATCTTTTTTTACTGGGTCTTTAAGAGAGAGCTGCGTTTAAAAAAAAATGTTATATTAAAGCCTTTTCACAGCTACACTTTATCGTTCTCATTTGGAGGGGTCTAAAATGGTACTTCCGGTTAAACTAAAGAGCTAAAATACTAGTGACACCTACTGCTATAGCAAAAGATTATGAACTGTCAAAATTGTAATGTCGAAATCAAACCAGAAGTCATACTTTAATTCCCTCAAAATTGAAATATTTCTTGTTAATTCAGTTCAATTTAGAACTTGATAATACGGTACGGCATTTCCAGTTAGGATAAGGACTTGAAATTTAATAGACTTCTACTACAACTTTCAAGTTCTAAATCTAACAGAAAATGCCGTCTTATGCTGTTCAAAAATTATAAACTTTTTACTTTTGCTTCAAGTTCTTGGTGTCTGAACGAACAGACGGAGTCTGTGTGAGCGAGGGGCAAATGTGAGCCTCTGAAACTTCCGGTTGACGAATTAGAGTGAAATCTGTGCAATGAGGGATGTCTTAAACTGCGTCTAACGCTGCTTTGACGTTCAGCAAGAACTTGCTCGTCTTCAGTTAAAACATTAGTGAAATCGATGCCAGAGTCGACTAATTCCGCCCATGACCCCAAACCAGCATTATCACCCTGGAATTTCAATCAATCAGTAATTACTGTATTATTATTTTCTATAAAGGTAAAATTTCAACTCACGGCTTTAAGAATAAGGATTTGATTGGCCGATTTCAGGTACTGCAGTTGATGCGTAACTAAAATGCACACTTTTTCACTCAGATAGCCATTGATGCATCTAAAAATTAAAACACTCAAAAATATAACTTTATACTTCAATTTTAATCAAATACTTGTAAAATAAATGCCGGCCAACATGAGTATCCACTGCACTTAATGGGTCATCTAATAAATATATGTCAGCATCCAAATAAAGAGCCCTAAACAAGAAAATTTATATTCTAGAGATATGTGAGAGTTTCTCGAATAAAATATTAAAATTCCTTAGACTAAAATTCTCGAGTAGTTCAATTCGCCTCCGCGAGAAGAATCGAACCTACGGTACCGTACTTGAATGCCATTTTTTATATGACTGAAAAATTTTAGTCCAAAGTTGTACTTCTGCTCAGTACCAATAACTCTACCTTGCTAGATTAACTCTGGCTCTTTGACCGCCACTTAATGAGACGCCTTTCTCTCCTACTAGGGTTTTGTCCTTAAAGGGAAGCTGTCTGATATCCTTCAAAAAACAACAAATAATAAATAAATAAACATGCAACACAAATTGCACCTGCAAACAAACCTTATCCAGAGCGCACACTTTGAGTACTTTTTCATACTTTTCTTCATCGTACGGTAGTCCAAACAAAATGTTATTTCTTATACTCGACGAAAACAGCCACGGTTCTTGCGAAACGTACGCAATCTTCCCTTTGATCCTTATACTTCCACTGTCAGTGGGCAGCTCACCCAACAGTGTCATTAGCAGAGATGTCTAAGAAAGATTTAAATTACAATCTCTTCTTGTTTTCATCAGCTAAAGTGAATTATATGAGATATTCAAACCCTCGACTGAACACAAACAAGAAGCGTTGATGGCAATGCTGAAACACCACAAGGACAAACACAGACATAAAGCGACATAATGCAGTGACACGTTACAAAATACGAGACAAAACACATGACAAAGACAAATTCCTCTATTAAATAAACAGCGTGTTCCTTAGAATACCTTTCCTGCACCCACTGGACCAACTATTGCTAACAGTTCTCCTGGTCTGACGGTCACACTAATGTTGCTTAACGTGGCCCAACTTAATTCCTAATTAATTTACAAATGTTGTATGTCATCATTAAGACGTGGTAATAGTAGATTTTACCTTATTCCAAAAGGCAGTAACCCTATCAACCCAAATTCCACATTCAGGTAATTTAGGTCTCACGTTACTTCTAAACACAGAAGATGCTGCATCTCTTTCTTCGAGAACAAGAAATTCCTAGTAAAATTTTATAAAATATTAAAAAATTTGAATTTATTTTTTTTAAATGACTTTTTTTGGTATGGTACCTCGAGTCGTTTGATTGACACCAATGTCTCCGCACCTTGTGCGACGGCGAATGGGAAAAGCAGTGTCATGATCATGCGGATGTTATTGTATAAAGCGACAGTGACGAAAACCTTTTCAGCTGTTAGAGAGTTGCCAGAAAGAACGTACGTGAGGAAAGTGAGGAAAAGAATTAATTTCGAAGAAGTGAAATAAATAGCGATATTAAATGCACGATAGTAAGAGGTTTTTGTGATGACACCCATTTCTCTCCTGTTGATGAAAGTTAATACGCGACATCATTACGTTTGTCACATTTACTCTTAAGATTTAATTGTTTATTTTTCAAGTTTTAGTTAAAACCTTCGAGCGTTTTCCACTGCTTCGGAAAAGGGGTTTTCCCACGTATACATTTTAATGATTCGCATGCCCGACACGATTTCATTCATAATTCTCACTCTTTCATCAGTTAATTCTGCCGTTTTTAGCCTTTAATAAATTAAACATCATTTAATTGATTTCTATTTTAAGAAACGAGAAATTTACCTGAGTTTTGCAAATACATTTCCCATCCATCCTTGCAAGGGAATAAAAAGTATAAGTATCACAATTCCAGCTAAACAAGACGGACCCAGCAACCACCACAGAATTCCAACTGTTATGATTGTTTGTATCGGTCCAACCCATAAATAATGCAGATACAGAATTGACTGCAACAAGAAATTAGAAGAAAATCTATTAAAACATTTGATAAAACTTGTGTTTGTTTTACCTGATCGAATCTGTTAACATCATTAGACAATAAATTAACCATTTGACCGATAGTTGTTTGTCCAAGAGCAGCTTGACTAAGTCTAATAGCCTTTTTGAAAATAAAGAATTATTTATGCAAGCAAGAAATTCAATAAAGAGCTTGCGCAAATGACTCGTCCGACGCAAAATGTAAGCACTTGTTTACGTTTGCGTGGGATAAAAGTAATTTGCGTAAACTCCAGCGTAAAGAAGCATTAAAATACTTTTCTGTAAATAAGCGAACAACAAGCGACTCGGATTTGCATTGCAGTATGTTGAACACCGAAGAAGTACGGATGATGAGTTAACGGAAATATGCCAGCACATATTGCAACACCAGTTGCGTATAGAATAGCTTCGGTCGAACTCGTGTCTGAACCCGGAGTGAAATAACGTATTAAACCGCCCAAAAAAATTGGTTGTACGATTCTTGTAAAGCATTCCTACATGAAAAGTGTTAATAGGTATTCAGATTTTCTCTAAAGATTTGAACTAATTACTTCAAAACAGCAGGCAAGACCAACAAGCATAAATTTAATAAAAAAGCATTTAATTAAAGCTGTTCGCAATTTTGCTTTAGCTCCTAAAGTTTGTTTTTGTAGTTCTTCTTCCCATTTTCTAAAATTAAAAAAAAAAAAAAAAAAAAATCTCTAGTTTGTCAGCATCCCGCAACGAGTCGCTTTTGTCTCACCTTTGAAGTCGGTTCCCGAGCATTTCAGAAGAATCATTTTTAGGTATACCGTACAAGTCAACAACATCGAGATCTTTATGATAACCCTTTTTAAACAGCGGATTGAGCCACCTGAGAAAAATAAGAAAAAAAACTTTTATTATGAAAAAGGGAAAAAATAAAAATGTACTAATTTGCTTTTTTGTTCGTGTAATTTCGAATATTTCCTTCACACAATGTGGGCAGTGTTTTTCAATATGTCAATTAACAAGGAAGAGGAAGTGCTTTCGTTTGATTTTATGTAGTAGACAGGTCAATCGCATCTTCCTCAAGCGTGACTGCGTAAAGAATAGTAAGTTTCGCTTGAAGCAGCGTCTTCCTATCTTCCGTGTTATTTTCTTACTCAGTTCATGCAGCAAAGCGCAATCGGGCAGCGCTGTGCAAACTACACATTAAGGATCGAGTCACTGGGTTACTGGGAAAAGCTTAACACCGATTTCGATGTGCAGTACACATCGTTTGTTTCACGTGCCAGTTGCTAAATCGGAATAAAATATTGATTGCTATTAAGTACGCTCGAGCTTGACATTTATTTATTCACGTAGGAGGAAAAAGTTGTTATTTTTTTAAGAAAAAGTATTCATGTTCTAAAAATTATTTTTAGCATGTCATGGACAAATGATTTGTGTATAATAAAAAAAAAAAATCCAGGCAAATTTAAAGAGAAAAAATGTGTTGGGCGAAGACGTCGATTTTGCAACTGGTTTAATTCATTCTTTGCTAAACTAATTATGAGTAAATCGGAATGTAGGCTCGATTGAATTTTGAACTAATTTTGGTATCAAGGTGATAGCATTGCCTCACATCGGTATTTCTACGACATTTACATTAAATGACATTAATTTAGATCAACATTTTTTTTCCCACTTTGCTTAATTGCTGGATGTTCTAAATGTACAAGCAAAATCATTTAAAGTTGAAAATACAAATTTTCCATTAAAAAAATTGAAATGTGCAAATAATTATGTCGTAACGAGAGAAAAAAGTATAAATTCGATTACAAACTTTGTTTTTAAAACATTCCCACTTATAAATGTAACATTATAAGAAAAACCGATATACCGGTATCAAAGATTTCTTACCAGAAAAAGAGTTTGCAAATTGGATTTGCAGAATCAACGGGGTTTGGCTTCTGGTGATATATTTGTTCATCCATGGTTGTTTACTTGCGAACTGAATTGCAATTGACCGTTCTTAACTGCTAAATGTCGAATACTTTCACTTCCAGGTGGAGCTGCATATCAGTCGGCAACAAAAGGCAAAGTGAAGTGAGTCAAAGTCAGTAGGGGGAACGAATAACTTTCTACATTTCAAAGAGGGTCATTCTGCATTGCGTCATGGGCTTACCCGTCCACCAACAGCCAATTGTGTATGCGGACGCGCACCACGGACGGAATAGTGTGCACGCGCTTTCGTAATAAGCTCCAAGGCCGTAGCCCCGAGCCACTGACCGAGAGAGTGGGCCACAGGTACAGGTACCATGACTCAAAATCATCCGTATAGAAAAGAAAAAGTTATTAACAAAAACATCTCAAAAGTCTAAAGTGTCGACACCTTAATACAGTTTAATTCAAAGTGGTAATATAAATCATTTGTTCTGATAGAGAATGATTAATTAAAACGGTACCGTAATATATAATTTTTTTTCTTTCTTCATACTTTTTCTGAAAGGAAATTCTTCTCTTGTTTTGTTTTCATGCACCGATTGTCAGAAACTACGTTTGTTTGTGTTAATTGCGACATGTAGTATGTAGCAGCAGTGATTAAGAATTCATGACAGCAAATGTTTGCTTTTTCAAGCTCGGTCGTTGACCCTAATCAAACCTTTTCACTTCCACTTTTACGTCCTGATAAAAGAGGACAGATGAGAGATCTAAACAGAAACCTTTTCATAATAAACTCCTCCCCACGATTATGCAAATTATGTAAAAACTGACGAATTGAATACGATGATAAGTATTTGCCAACCCAAAGTCACCAGCAAAATGCAAGTTTTTATATTTTTTTTATTTTTTAATTATTTGCCGCAGTCGAATCTAATTTTGAATTTTTTTATGCAAATTTAATAAGACCTTTAAAATTGACGTGCAATTGACACTTAACATTGCGACATATGATTGCAATTAGTTTAGTGGGATACAATTCGATAACGGCCTTAGTGCGGTATCAATTAATCAGAGCAAATTTCCATTTCTGTTGGCAAAAAACATTTCATTTAAAGTAATTGATCAAAGCTTGTGACGAAACATGAGAAAATTACTTTTTCCTCTTGTCAAATGTATTTTATGAGCGCTGAGTAGAAACACGTCGAAACAAATGACAATCTGGTCTGCGTGGGGACTAAAAAGTATGAGTGAGTTGCCCTGCATTACACGTGGGACGCATTTTTCTGATCAACGGATATAAAACGATAAATAATTTATTTCCTCCAAACATTAATCATACAATTTTTACCTCAAACTTGCTGTCACCTAAAAAAAATGAAAAAATGGTTCAGTTATATATTTCCTATTGTACTATTTTCCCTTGACCATTATTATATAATTATTATGAATTGTGGGCATAAATTCCTCTATCCTGTTATTCAACAAAGTAAGAATTTTAGTAATTGGCGACTGTTTAATCTGATTGGCTTGTACAGCAGCAATACCAAGTCAATCCTTGACCTGACTCGATTTAAGTAAGAATTTGCTAACGAACAATGCACGCATCCGATAAGTGGATGGTGAGTGCGGAGAAACCTTGACCTACATGGTTTACTTTAGTGTATGCAAAAGGTATTTGAAGGAAACGGCCTTTTACTACAAGAAAGGTGCTAGTTGTGAGTGGTTATACTCTCGCAAACGAGTGTCAAAAACCAGATTAAAATCAAAGCTGAGGTAGCGTCTTAATTTAGTTAATCGCGTAATTTATAACTTTTTTTCTGCAACATAAGTGCAACTGTGTAAATGACACCACTATAATCCTTTTTCCCGTTTTTTTTCTTTATTTTTGATCTTATAATTTAAAAGTTCTTTTTGTAAGTAGTTATTTTTTCGCTGAATTAAATCAATTTAGGTCATAACCCTCAATGACCTATATTTTGACCAGAGGGCAAGCCGCATAAAACGTGACGGTGGGTTTGCCTTTGGAAGAAAGGGAGTTCTGCAATTATCGTTAATATTTTTTTTTGTTTCAAACTTTCCACGTGGGTAGCTGAATGTGCAATTAAAAGGGTAGAGACAATGTAAAAACAAAATAACTGACACAAATATTTCTTACAAGATTAATTTCTCTTTATTTTGACAAGAAAATACAAAATACAAGGCACTATGTTTATAACAGGTTAATAGTTACTTAAAATCTATATATTTTTTCATACATTTGTTAACACTATATTAAACTACTGTATATAAGCAATCCAACAAAGTCCAATAAACTCTAACCTAACGAGCACCCAAATCGTATAGAATACTGTTTTAAAGGCAGTCTTGCGCAACGATATTATTAAATAAATTTAACATTATGTATATATATATTTAAGTATTATGTCTATTATAATGTTTAATGATTAGAAGATAAAATAAAAGGAAAAAGTCAGTCCAGTTGGCATCGTCAATAAGATTCAATAATTGTCATTGTTATCAAATAATAGTTTTCTTCAAAGTCGTCTCATGAAGCTTCTTCAATCGTTTACGTAGTTCGTTTGGAAACTTCTCGTAGCACTTTTTGCATACGGGTTTCAAGTCCACTTCGAAAAACTTGGTTCTGGTGATAGTAAATGAATACATGATTAAAAAGTAACATTTACTTTAATTAACGTACCTTTGACTCATGGGGATATCGCAAACTGAGCAAGAGAAATGGTTGACGCACCAAGCCTTATTCAAGGCAGTAAACACTAAAAAAAAAAAAAAGTAACAACTAGAAATTAGATTTTTTCTCCTTTTTTTTTTTTTTTTTTTTTTACCGTCTCCAGAAATGACGCTGTTGCAAACAAAGCACAAATTGCCGAATAACTGGTGATAATGGGTCTCGCAATACGCCAATCCTTTCTTCTCGTAGTGACGATGACCCAGAAACGGTTTCTCACATTTAGCACAAACGAAATGCTAAGTTCATTTGAAAACAAAGTTTTTCGATTATATTTTCCTGCTGAATCATTCTTAAGTTACTTATCTACCTCGACATGCCAGTGTTTGCCAAGAGCGGTGACTACACGCTCTTCGATCGGGCGACGACAGGCACCGCAAATTGGAATTCCCATTTTATCATGGCAACGAAGACAGTAAAGATCGCCTTTAACTTCACGCGCGTCGACGTTTAACTCGGAACCGCAGCCAGTACAATTGAAATGATAAGGATGGTAAGCCTCACTCCGAAACTTAATGTGACCATTATCCTCAATAATGGCACTAAAACAAAAAAAAAAAAATACATGAAAACATGTTTAGTTGTAAATAATATATGGTGACTTACTGGCACTTGTGGCAAACGTATTTTCCACTCGCTTCTGCTTTAACCTTTGCATTGCATTCATGGCACAATGCCCTTTCGAAAAAAAGAATTACAGTGAAGAACAATTTAATTTTAAATTGTCATTTATTTCAAGTTACCGGCCTGCATTTTTCATAAATCCTTGATCTGCCAGCATAATATGGCATAACTCACAGCAAAAACACTGCGGATGCCAGTTGTTGTTCATAGCTTTAATAACACGTCCAATAATGAATTCCCCTGAAAATAAAAAACCAATAAAATCAAGTGTCGCGAATATGTTGCAAAATACTCACCGCAATTGCCACAACAAGGTGCAAACAAGACATGGAAATCATGCTCGCAATATTTGCGGCCTTCAAACTTGTAATTTAGAATAGTTTTAATTAGGAAATTTCAAAATTCTACAAAAATTTATTCCAACCTAATTACTTTATTACCTCGTAAAAAATACCTTCAGGGAACGGACGAAAACATTGCACGCAACTGCAAAAAAATTTATTGTGAAAATTTTCCCCTTTTTTTTAAGTTTTTTTTTTTTTTATTATTATTATTACTTACACAAAACACTGTTGATGCCACACCTCGCCGGCAGAATTGACGATTTTCTCGTGCGGATCAAAACCTTCTCCGCAACGGGAGCAAAGCATACTGCCAATGGACATATTTATACTGAAATTATGTATTCAAATTAGTACAAAGCTTCACAACGAAATACCTTTTCATAGTGTTTTTTAATTCGTTTAGGGTTATATTATGCTGATTTCTTCGCCTTACAAATAAAGCACTTGTACCCAAACTCAAGTTCGTATCAGATTTTAGCATTCCTGAATTCATTTTTTTTTTCACATAAAAAATTTTTGATGTTAAATTTGCACTCTAAAGAGCTGATACACCTGAAGAAATAACCTGAGTAATCCCTTCTTATCAATAAATTTCAAAGTCCAGATTGTTTTTTTTTTTTTTTTTTTAAAATTTAATTCGTCATATCTTCACTCGTAATGTAAGCGGTATCTGATTGTGGTGAGTAAGAGGAATATACCTATATTATAAATGTTTCTACGTACCCAGGCATTAAGAATATTCTTGAAGTTGCACTCAAAATACTTGCGACTAACTCGGAAGAGCTCCTGATCTTGGGCGTTGGCACAGTTCTCACAACAACTGACGAATTTCACCTAAAAAGGTTAGCAAAACCAGGATGTAAACAGTGTTGATGCATTACAAAATGAAAAATTACCACTTATAATTGTGATTCTATCGATTATTAATCTTATGTTTTGTTTGTTGGGAGCAAATGTTGTTTAAGATGCGTACAATTGCAGCTAAGACTATAAAAAAGGCGTTTAAATTATGATTAACCTCATTTGACCGTAAATGGACTTCCAACGAGACTTCCAACTACAAATCCGGAAGTCGTCGCCATCACTACTCGTTTACGATAGGCGGCTTTAGCTTTAAAACCCAAATGTAGATGAGATTTACAATTGCAGATTGAGGGTTAATTTGTAGACATTAAAATTAGAAACCGTTTTTTACAATTTGGATTCATGTTTACGAGTTACCATGTTTTATCAAATAAATTCAACCAATGATTAGCAAGTACACTTCCATTTTGGTAAATATTTATTGAGTAATTATAGGTCACCGTCTACATTTTTAATGTAGACTGAAATAAAACTTAATATGCAGGTGGTATAGATCACGCAGATAAAATATAGATAACAAAACATTTTTTTTACAAAATAAAATAAAAAGTCAAAAGTAAAGTAAATTAAAAAAAAAAAAAAAAAAAAGAAGTTTATTGAGTAAATGATACAATTAATTTAAATTTAAACAAGAGAATAAATTTATGAAATTGAGATGAAAATATAAAATTACATCTTTTATCTTTTATCTGATATTACGGCACATGACTAGTAAAATGATAAAATCCAATCAAAACGCGGCGCTCCGCGGCCTCCGCCAATGGTTGATTTAAAAATGGCG
>JAQFZP010000894.1:0-25522 GCA_034695745.1 Geophilus truncorum | reverse complement strand
CGGTGCATTATTCAAACACACCGGTCAAAACCGAGTCGCCGGACTCGCCAAATCCACCACTGCCACCGTCATCGTCGATCAAAACGGAGTCGATCGCGAGCCCGGATGACGTCAACAACGACGTTATGGACATGGAGTGATGGAGATCGGCACTAAAAAAAAAATAAATAAACCTGTTTAAAACATGTTTATTTCATATGAACTAGTGAAATTAATTGTGAATGTAGCTAGTAATTAATCATCGCCAAATGATTTATTGGCACATTAAATTTTGTAAACCAGTTCAGTTTAATTGACCTTTAAAGGTCAAGAAATTGAACTGGTTTATTATTAAATATAAATCTACTCGTCATAAACAACAATTAATCGTCGCTAAATAATTTTTAGACATGTTAAAATTTGTAAAATTGTTATTTGTTTATGACAAGTAAATTCATATTTAATAATAAACCAGTTCGATTCACTTGACCTTTTAAGAATTTAATATTGGTGGAATATTTAGATCAAACTGCCGACATTGAAACACCAGGTGTTATTTCCGGAATTTGAAATATAACATTTATTGAAAATTTTAGTAAGATACCGGTAGTAAATTAAATTTTTTGCAAATATTAATCATCATAACATTTAAATTTTAATGTTTTTTTTTTTTTTTTTTTTTTTTATTTATTATTATTATTTATTCATTTCGTATAAACTAGTGCAATTGACATTATAAATGTTTGCACTCTTTGAATTAAAGAAACCAAGTTGTGGATACAAAAATAAAACGTTAACGATGTATTGTTCTGAGTTTTACATTTGTCTTGCTATTATAGTTACATTTATTGATTAATGGGAAAAGATGATCACAGAGTAATTGAATCATGACTAATAAAGAAATGCCGAGACCGAGACCAAAACCATTGCCAACATCGGAAATAAAAGCTTCGAAAGAATATTGATAACTTTCTTTGAAAACTTCAATTATGTTGCTCTGAAAAGAGAATGTAACAGATGTTCCTAGAGATGTGTTAGATTTGAAAACGTTTAATTGATTTTCATAAATTTTTAACTCGCAAAGTGGTTTGCAAGAGCATTCTTTTCCAATGTCTGTTTCCCAGTGAATCATTGTATATAGGTCTACAGTGGCTTTGGCCATTGCTGGAGTATTGCAAAAGTTGGTTTTATCCTTAACAGCAAATGGCATGCTATGAGAAAATAAACAAATGTAGTACACTAATTACACTTTATATAGCTACAGACCTGCATCGTTGCAGTTTTTTCATTTTATTAATCAGACATGACTTTTTACAGCGATAATGTTCATTTACATTTTGAGTGCATGGTCTTTGAACAGTATTGAGATATTGAATCTAAAGAATTAATTGCAAATCAAGTTGGTATTTTACAAGTAAATACACATTTAATAATTATAATACTGTGTTTACCTTTTTTAGTTTTATTGTATATTGATTAGAGTGAAGAGATGCAGCTGGTGAGTGGAAAAGAAAGGGAAATGATTCGTCACCTGGTTCATGTGTGTAAATCTGAAACAAAATACGTGCGGTAATTGCAACATTTTACTGTAATTTTATTTCTGAACGTACATTTAGAGCATCAGGCAAGCAAACATTTTGATGTGATGATATAATTTCCAGAAATAAATTAAACACGTTATATTGAAGTGATTCTAAATTTAAAAAAGTAATTGGTTTTAATAGCATTAACATTAGTGGTGTGACAGTTATGAAAACTGTAAGTGCCGATTCCAGATTTTAGGAATTCCTAAAATTTGGGAGTAGCCATTGCTGTTGACATCTCCTGTTAACTCTAACTCTCAAAATGTGCTTTCTAGTGTTGAATATTACGGCCAGAGGGCATCTGATTGATTGGGACAATCCTTTGGATAGAAGAGACAGTCTTGTTAGAGCGTTTGATCGCGTCGGACGTGGGAATGTTCAAGAGGTTATAAATTTACCCCACTCTTTTTATTTGTCGGCCGGGGGTGGCAAATTTGAGGAAGAGAGTGATCTTTGTTGTATTGTATTTTATTTGTATAATTGTTTTATTGCTGTTTTAGACGACGCGCTTTCTCCGTGAAAATCCTGATTTTATTCTACTGATTTGTACTGATTTGTGAGAACATGATAGAATTACTTTGAACACTAACAAGATTTCTTTAATTGAATTCCCAGCATTTATAGTAACTAACTAGTTTTGAGTTAGTCTTAAAATCAGTTACCGTTACAATGGCATTCAATATCTTGGATCATGACGTTTTTTTAAATTTTTGAAAATTGTTTTCTTCACATTATGTACCAAAAACAATTTTTAAAAACAATAACACTTAAAAAACTAAGATATTTAATGCCATTATGTTTTGTTGCATCATTCTTACTGAAGGAGTTTTTGGTGCAAATTCCGTGAGTCCCATTTAGCTCGGAATTACTTTCAACGTATAATATATCATTAGGAACTGGTGACTGCGAGAGAAATAAATTTATAGAACAGAACCAAAAAGATCAAACTACTTACCATTTCGTACAGAAATTCTTTTGGCCATCGAACAGCACGCAATGCATTCCAAAGAGTTTCTATCGAATTGTTTTCGAAATTTAAAAGGTCGAACACACCAATGTTGCATTTAGTAACATCTAAGTGATTCGCTTTTAAGTATTTCTCTTTCAAATTGATGATTTCTTCACCGTGTTCTCCTGGACATATAATTATATCTGGGAATGTCATGTTTAGGAAATTTTCTGTAGATATAAACTTTTGAATGGGCATTGTCAAGTAATGGTTTAATTTCCCCACAAAAATTGTTAAACTCAAAATTGAGCAGCAGGAATAAATCGTCCACTTTAATTTATTCTGTATTTGAGTTGCTGACTCGTGTCTCGTTTTGAGTTGCTGATAAATGTTTTTCACATATTTTTTCATCTTGTTGTTGACTGTATCATTTGTTTGTCTTTGCAATGGTGGTCCGAATCGTGCAATCCGAATGCAGAAATCCACAAATGAAAGCAACGAAAGGCCTAACCAAAAGCTAAAATTTCCCCCGAAGTCAGACAATAGACTTGTTAAATTGTATAGCCAACGTTCTTGGAAAATTGTAAATTCGTTTGATATCGTAATGTCAACTGAGGTTTTGTCACTATACTCTGAATTTATGATTCTTATGATTTGTAAGTCTTCGCAGCTTTTCGTGCAATTGCATTCAGTTGTAGGACTTGGTCCATGTATGGCTCGAATGTTATTTTCATACATGTCTAAAGTCTCTCGAGAATTATTGCATAATTTAAGACATTGACCATTCGAACACATTGGTCTGTATGGTAACCTGCAGGAAATTTAAATAATTCACTTTTGTTATTCCAATTTTAATTATTTTTTTACCAGCAGTGATTGCTTTCGAACTTCTTATCGTTGCATTTTAGACCACAAGAAATAAATTCATCATTAGGTACACATGGATCATTTGGAGAATTTAAATATAAATGCTGTTGAGCAAAGTAAAACATTAAAACTTCTTAAAACTTCAAAACGCAACAGTATATTAATTAACAAATGTCTGTTGTACGTTTGTAATAAAAAAGTTTCTAGGTTTACACCAGAAAACCTCAATTGACTTGGCCTGCTGGCTGAGATTGGACCAAAATGATATTGGAATGTGTAGTCCTTTACCAAACTCGCATAGGTAGAGTTGGTACTTTCAAAATGAATTATTTATTTATTTGTTTGTTTGTGAATGTGAAAATATGTTGCCATTTTTTTGCCACCATACCCGGCAGTTGAATAATCGTCTACGTGTGTTTAAGGCTTAATGTACATTGTTGTTGCAGTGAGAACAATAGTTGCACGGTCCTAAGAAGAGGACGTTCGAATGTTTTCCCGCAATTCACCTGGGAAATGCATTTGTAATGCACCAAGTGTGTTAGAATTTGAACTACAAATAACTGAAAGTATAGAAGAACTGACACACTGACAAACTTTAAGATTTATATATTTAGATTCATTAATGTCAATTACGACATGGTAGATATTCAAAAGTGTTGTGTAACAAAATGTTTTTATTGCATATATTGAATTATTTGCTGCATAAACTGGCGATTTATAAGTGCATATGTACTGTATGCACATAAAAACACAATATTTAATTCACAAAAATCAGGGTTCTACAAATGAGGTACGGTACCATACCTTTGTGATTGTCATTTTCACATCGAGTTGGAAAAACGAGACAACATGTACAGCAAATTGATAGTGAAAAGGAAAATCGAACGAAAGCTGAAAAATGTGTGAATCAGTAATGTACCGTATATTAAAGGTCAAGTGATCCGAATTGGTTTATCATTAAATGTAAATCTACTCATCACAAACAGTAATTAATCGTCGCCAAATGGTTTTTTGGCACATTAAATTTTTTAAAAAACAATAGCACACAGTGAATGTCAAAAGCTCAAAAGAAAAATGTATTCTCAGAATTATGAGTTTGTAATGCACCGCAACCCTGCTTGAGAGAATTTTAGGACTAAATTTTGGATCAGTCGCTGAAAAACAATGAAAGCACTGCCATTATTCCTGCAACAGAAAACAGTAGACTTCGTGACGTCGTAAGTCGCGGCAGATCTCATAATTTATTTTCCTTTTAATGTTTCTGAAAATAATTTAGCGACGAATAATTATTGTTAGTGATGAGTGGATTTATATTTAATGATAAACAAAAATTAGTTCAGTTCACTTGACATTTAAGCATTTAATTTTGGTGGAATAGTTAGATCAAACCGACGAGATTGAAGCTCCAGGTGTTATCTCTGGAATTTGAAATATAACATTCATTGAAGCTTGTGATTCCAAATTCCCCATTAGTGATCTACTGGCTTCAATTAAAATAAGACAATAAATGCGACATTTTATTCGATTCTAACAATAAACTTACCTGTAACTTGAGTGCACGTTCCGAACGGTGAGAGTTTATTTTTAAACTTTACAAATAATGGGTTGGTAGACTAATAAAAAAAAAGTAAGGAATTTGAAGTCATTAAAGAATGTGCACTTACACTATTTTTCTTTAGGTTTTTAAATGATGAATGCGAGATAACATTGTAACTGTAATTTAAATTCCACAATTTGGTCAAGTCAACATTAGGTTTCGTTATTAGATTTAAAAACGGATTCATACTATCATTGAGTCCAAAATGTTATTTTTAAAGTATTCTATCGTGTAATTATTCATGTTAACACAAAGAGAAAATAGCATCGTGTCGACTGAATTCTCGATTTTTTGATATACATTCACTGATTTTGGATATTGTAAAAAGTATGAAAAGCGGTCGTGCATTTGGTAGCAATAAACGACAAAGCAAATGACGATTAGAAGTAGCCAAGAGAAACGAAACGACGAAGAACGGTTTCGGTCGATGACTGGTTCAAATTGTGGTGTTACGTTGTCATGAGAATTAAGAGTTGAAATGTATTTTTTTGCAATGAGATAATCGCGTCTGCGAAATCGGTTAACTGTCATTTTGAAATAAAATGTCACAGCAGTTAATTTTTCATGTCATGTACGTTAGAGTCTGACAGTTTGTGACATGAGATTTTTTTACAACTGTCCAAATTAATATTCTTTTGTTGGTTGAGTGTAGTAATTGGGATAATGGAAACCACTCATCTCGATTACTATATAGATTAAATCGGATTTGTATTTAAAATATTTAATTTGAAGAAGTAGTACGGTACATTGCTTTTTTATTATTTCAATTACGTAAGGCAATTGCCATATTTCATTTATAAACTACCGGTATTGGTTTCTTTCTCTTGTAGATTCATCGACGTTTTAAAATTTTAGTAAGATAGTGAATTAAATTTTTTGTCAATATTAATCATCATAACATTTTTATTTCAATTTGTTATATTTTTTTTTTTTACATTTACAAGAATGTCATACTACTTTGTAAGATGATAAATCTATAATTATTTTGTCACGAGCTATATCTTATACAAACATGTGTGCACTCTTTGAATTAAAGAAACCAAGTTCTCAATACAAAAATGAAACTTTAACGATGTATTGTTCTGAGTTTTACATTTGTCTTGCTATTATAGTTACATTTATTGATTAATGGGAAAAGATGATCACAGAGTAATTGAATCATGACTAATAAAGAAATGCCAAGACCGAGACCAAAACAATTGCCAACATCAGAAATAAAAGCTTCGAAAGAATATTGATAACTTTCTTTGAAAACTTCAATTATGTTGCCATCAATACAGAATGTAACAGTTGTTGCCGAAGGTGTATTTGATTTTAGAACGTGCAATTCATTTTCGTAAATGTTCAACTCGCAAAGTGGTTTACAAAAACATTCTTTTTCAATGTCTGTTTCTAAATGAATTTTTTTATATAGGTTTACAGTGGCTTTGGCCATCGCTGGAGTATTGCAAACGTTGGTTTTATCCTTAATTGCAAATGGCATGCTATAGAAAATAAACAAATATAGTACACTAATTACACTTATTTATATAGCTACAGACCTGCATAGTTGTAGTTTTTTCATTTTATTAATCAGACATAATTTTTTACAGCGATAAAGTTCATTTTCATTTTGACTGCATGGTCTTTGAACAGTATTGAGATATTGAATCTAAAGAATTAATTGCATATTATTTTAAATATATATTCAATAATTATAATATTATGCTTACTTTTTTAAGTTTTAATATATAATGATTGGTGTGGAGCGATGCAGCTGGTAAGTGAGAAAGAAATGGAAATGATTCGTCACCTGGTTCATGTGTGTAAATCTGAAACAAAATGAGTTAATTACAACATTTTACTGTAATTTTATTTTTTGTATACATGCATTTAGAACATCGGGCAAGCAAAAATCATAAGGTGAATATAAAATTTCCATAAATACATTGAACGCATTATATTGAAGTGATTCTAAATTTAAAAAAATGCGGTCATTAGTTTTCTTCGCATTAACATTACTGGCATTCATTATCTTAGTCTATAAAGTTTTTGGAAAATAGTTTTCTTTATATTTGTGTACCAAAAACTATTTTTAATAACAATAACTCTTAAAAACTAAGATATTTAATGCCACTATTGTTTGTTGCATCATTCTTACTGAAGGAGCTTTTGGTGCACATTCCGTGAGTCCCATTTAGCACGGAATTGCTTTCAACGTATAATATATCTTTCGGAATTGGGGACTGCGAGAGAACTAGATTTAGTTAACATAACTAAAAAATCAAACTGCTTACCAGTTTATAAATATCTTCTTTTGGAATTCGATACGCATGTAATGCATTCCAAAGAGTTTCTATGGAATTGTTTTCGAAATTTAAAAGGTCGAATACATCAATGTTGCATTTAGTAACATCTAAGTGATTCGATTTCGAAAATTTTTTTTTCAAATCGATAATCGATTCATTGTGTTCTCCTGGACATATAATGATATCTGGGAATGTCATGTTCAAAAAATTTTCTGTGGTAATAAACTTTTGAATGGGCATTGCCAAGTAATGGTTTAATTTCCCCACAAAAATAATTAAACTCAAAATTAAGCAGCTGGAATAAATCATCCACTTCAATTTATTCTGTATTTGAGTTGCTGACTCATGTCTCGTTTTAAGTCGTTGATAAATATTTTTCACATATTTTTTCATCTTTTTGTTGACTGGATCATTTGTTTGTCTTTGCAATTGTGGTCCGAGTCGTGCAATCCGAATGCAGAAATCCAAAAATGAAAGCAACGAAAAGCCCAACCAAAAGCTAAAATTTCCTCCGAAGTCAGACAATAAACTTGTTAAATCGTATATCCAACGCTCTTGGAAAATTGTAAATTCGTTTGACATCGTAATGTCAACTGAGGTTTTGTCTCCGTATTTTGAATTTGTGATTGCCATCACGTGTAAGATTTCGCAGCTTTTCGTGCAATTGCAGTCAGTTGTAGGACTCGGTCCAGGTATGGCTCGAAGGTTGTTTTTATACATGTCTAAAGTCTCTTTAGAATTATTGCATAATTTAAGACAACGCCCATGTGAACATACAGGTCTGTATGGTAACCTGCAAGAGATTAAAGAATTAAGTTTTGTTATTTTTATTTTAATATTTTTATTTTAATATTTTTATTTTACCAGCAGTGATTGTTTTCCAACTTTTTTTCGTTGCATTTTATACCACAAGCTATAAATTTATCATTAGGTACACATGGATCATTTGGAGAATTTAAATATAAATGCTGTTGAGCAAAGTAAAACATTACTAACGATTTATATAACTGTAAATGAGTAGAGGTGAGACAAATTCATATTCATAAGGAAACATTTTATGTCGTAGTCATAGACTTCTCACTTACTGTTAGCTTAAAATTGCATAAATCGACAGTTTTGCAGGGAAGAGCATAAAACATTATCAAGCCATTTATTGAATATTCATTAATGTCATTACGACGCGTTAGATATTTCAAAGTGTTGAGTACGGTACCAGTAACAAAAAGTTTTTTTTCATTGATTTATATCCAGATTGGTTAATGCTGCTTATTATATTTACTCATACTCATACCGGTACTTTAAAATTTGCACTGTTTAAATCAGTAGCTGTTTCATTCAAGATATTACTTAACATTTGAATACTAAGTCATTTTTTGAAATATAAGTATTTTAAGAGACTGTGGAAGACGTGATAATTGCATAAATTGCAATAATTTCAGTAATGTGTAATACTTCTTATTGCACATAACAGTATTGAATTTTCTACGACATAAACTGACGACTTGAAAACTTAATACCGTGTTTATTGCATAAAAACAGGGCTCTATAATTAATGTACCGGTACCTTTGTGATCCTTATTTTCATATCGAATTGGAAAAAAGACACAACAGGTACCGCAGATTGATAGTGAAAAGGGAAATCGAACGCAAGCTGAAAAATATGTAAATCAGTAATGTATTATATAGGTCAAGTGAACTGAACTAGTTTATTAGTAAATTTAATCTTCACAACGCCAAATTATTTATTGACACGTTAAATTTTTTTTAAACTAGTTCAGTTCAATTGATTTCGGTGAAATAGTTAGATCAAACCGTTGACGTTGAAAGACCAGGATATATTTCTGGAATTTGAAATATAACATTCATTGAAGCGTGTGATTCCAAATTTCCCATCAGTGATCTACTAGCTACATTTAAAATAAGACAATAAATTCGATATTTTATTTGATTCTAGCAATAAACTTACCTGTAACTTGAGTGCACGTTCCGAACGGTGAGAGTTTATTTTTAAACTTTACAAATAATGGGTTGGTAGACTAATAAAAAAAAAGTAAGGAATTTGAAGTCATTAAAGAATGTGCACTTACACTATTTTTCTTTAGGTTTTTAAATGATGAATGCGAGATAACATTGTAACTGTAATTTAAATTCCACAATTTGGTCAAGTCAACGTCAGGTTTCGTTATTAGATTTAAAAACGGATTAGAACTATCTGTGGGTTGAAAAATGTTATATTTGAAGTATTCTATTGTGTAATTATTCATGTTAACACATAGAGAAAATGGAATCGTGTCGACTGAATTTTCGATTTTTTGATAAACATTCACCGCTTTTGGGTGTTGTAAAAAGTACGAAAAACGGTCGTGCATTTGGTAGCAATAAACGACAAAGCAAATAATGATTAGAAGTAGCCAAGAGAAACGAAACGACGAAGAACGGTTTCGGTCGATGACTGGTTCAAATTGTGGTGTTGCGTTGTCATAAGACTTAAGAGTTGAAATGTATTTTTTTGCAATAAGATAATCGCGTCTGCGAAATCGGTTAACTCTCATTTTGAAATAAAATGTCAGAGCAGTTAATTTTTTATGTCACGTACGTTAGAGTCTGACAGTTTGTGACATAGATTTTTTTTTACAATTGTTCAAATTAATATTCTTTTGTTGGTTGAGTGTAGTAATTGGGATAATGGAAACCACTCATCTCGATTACTATACAGATTAAATTGGATTTGTTTTTAAGATATTTAATTTGAAGAAGTAGTGCATTGCTTTTGCCTTTTGTATTATTTCAATTAAGGTAATTGTTGTATTTCATTTATAAATTATTGGTTTATTTTTCTTGCAGATCCATCGACGTTTTAAAACCCACAGCGTTCCAGGAGTCGATGCTCTAAGAAGAGTTGCTAAGGTAAACAACTTCTTGATTTATTTTTTTTTGAAAATGTGTGTATAGTCTATTTACATAAATTGTTGAACTTTATTTTATGAATGTGACT
The DNA here is from genome assembly GCA_034695745.1 of Geophilus truncorum. Classification (NCBI taxonomy): domain Eukaryota; kingdom Metazoa; phylum Arthropoda; class Chilopoda; order Geophilomorpha; family Geophilidae; genus Geophilus; species Geophilus truncorum. The sequence goes on along the minus strand of JAQFZP010000894.1, from coordinate 15,264 downwards.
GAGTAAAAATTTATGATTTTCTAATGCAATCATGACAATATCGTATCATAAAGATGCTGAGTTGCTAGGAGTTTTAAAATACATATAAAAGTATCTTTTATAACTATGAGAATCACGAATTTTTTTAAGGGTCAATTTAAATTTTTTAGCAACTAGATTTTTTGATGAAAAGATGATTTTTTGTTTTCACTATTCACTTTATGAATTGTTGGTTTTACATAGTAATTTGGATAAGAGTCTTTCAAAGTTACATCAAAAAGTAATTTTAGTACCGTAATGTAATGAATTATATATTTTTTGTCAATACGTATTAATCATCGTGATTGTTTTTATTTCGATTTTAAACTTAAGTTGTTGGGATTATCTCGATTACTACAAAAATTGTTATTGTTTTTAAGAAATTTAATTTGAAGAAGTAGTATTATTTCAAGTAAGATAATTGATGTATTTAATTTATAAGTTATTGGTTTCTTTTTCTTGCAGATTCATCGACGCATTAAAATCCACGGCGTTCACTGCACGAATGACAGTATTAACTTTCGTCGAGAGTGGGCATTTCTTAGCAAGAGACAAGAAAACGTACAGAAGAACAGACCATGATGTCTTACCAGTTTATAGTTGCTAAGGTAAGAATCAATTTTATTTACGTTAACATTTATATAAATTTTGAGAAATGGTAGGATATTTAATACATATATTAATTTAGAGTTGTGTAAGGAAAGTATTTCTAACTATTATTTTATTGGTGTTTGTCGCTTTGAAAATCCGGGTGTGTTTCTTTTTGTCGTATACAGTTGTCGGAGATGTTTTCGAACACTCGGAAACCAGTTTCCATTTGTAAGTCTTCCCTCGTCATGATGAAATCTCTCAAGCGTTGGTTCGGTTGGAACATTTGTTTGTGGTCGATTTTGTAACATTCAAATCTGTATGTTCCATCGGAATTCGTACACACGATGGCCTTAAAGAAATGGCCTGCCTTTCTTGGATAATCTCTGGAATAAAAAAGAAATTTAATACAAAAAAAAAAGATGAGTGTCTTTTTAAGGAATAAATATATAAAAGGGTTTTATTTATTAACACATCCTTTTTATTTATTTATTTATTTTTTGCGATTTAGTTTTATTACTATTTGTGTAAATAATAAACAAAAATTGAAAAGGATTGAATTGAATTACAATTAAAAATCAAATTGAGAACAATAACAGACACGACAAATGAATTTGAGATACAGTAAATTCGAGACTAATTATAGCACCCATTTTTTAGTTTAAATGAATTTAGTGTGACATTTAGTTTAAATAGTCTAAAAAAATAAAATTAAAGAGTGGTAAAAGTCAGGAAGTGAAAATTCAGAGTATTTATACTAAATTGTGAAAGTCAGGGAAAAGAAAGTGTTAATAATATACAGTGGAATGTGAGTAAAGATATTTAAAGGACCGATCGTTGTTATTATCGAATTATTTTAGCATTGCTTGAGTTAGGGTGGGGAAAAGTAAAAATGTCGTTATGACTGAAATGTCATTATAATCAAGGTCATTATTCCGCCACTGTATGCCCAATATAAAGAAAAACCATAACTTACTCTTCTGCCGGCAGTATTCCAGACATGACTTGAACTTCTCCATGGGTTTCTAAAAGGAATCTTAAATACTGATGAAAGTCTTTCCAGAGCGGTGTACGATTACAGTATTCACAAACCATCTAGAAAAAAAAATCATAAATTAACTTCCACACATCAAAATAATCATAATCACTTTTCTCACCTGTCCATTTCGTCTGCTAAGTCTCGGCAGAGCCAAATAATCAACAATCCACGGTTCCGTATTATCCGGATGTCCTTGTACGAAACCTGGCTCTACATTCGCAATAATCCATATCGACTCGCAATGGCGATGCTCGACTCTATCTAAATTCTCACACGTAATTGTTTCAAAGGTCCACTTAGAAGTTGGAGTCCGGGTATCAACATACGTTATGAAGTCACTGTAAAGGATTATGCTTCTTGTGGGAATCGTGTGTGGGATCAAACCGGCTTGTTCGGGTTCTAAATTTGACAACTGTTTGGTGCAAGTTGCTAATGGCACCACGGGAACGACCAAACACTTTTTTTCGAAATCTCCAGATTCGTCACTGTCGCAATCACTGTCGCTATCACTGTCGCAATTACTGTCGCTATCACTGTCGCAATCACTGTCGCAATCATTGTCGTAATCACAGTCGTCATCGTAGTCACTTTCATCGCTGTCAGGAAGAACTTCATGGCAGATTAAGTTGGGGTGAATTCCCGAACTTGTTCCTGCTTCTTCTGGATCACGAGTTGGTCGATTCTCTTGACGTCGAAGGTTACGAAACAATTCTTCGAGGTACGGCCAGTTCAGTTCTTCTCTGTTGTTGTTGTTGTTGTTGGGTTGTGCCTTGACCCTGAGAAAACCTCTTTTCAATTTCTCGATGAAGGACGTGTTTAAGTAACAGTCTACTTCTATCGTGGTTGAGGGTAAGGGACCCGTGTATTGCTCCACTGCATTTCTGATTTTTGAGTATTTCGGACTGTGTTTGAAGGGTTTGTCATCTAGATTTGTTGTGGATTTGTAAATGTATCCACCGATTCCTACCGTAAGGGCCAAATATAATGCTCTTGTATAAATCATGTGTAGGTGTAAGGAACAGTGACTGAAGACTACTTGGAATTTGGAGCAATTTGAAGGATTTACATCAAAAAGAATTTACAACAATAAAATAATGAGGATTTTTTTAAAAATTGTTGCCACCAGGTGGCAGTCAGTGAGACAAAAAACTGTAGGTTTTGATTATTTTATTATTGATAACGTAAAGAATTGTACATTTAATTAATGGAAGTTCGGAGTAGCGGTGAAATTGGGGTCTGTTTCTCTTTCGGTAATAAGTTGGTCAGGGGTTTCTTCGAAAACTTTAATTAGGGTGTCTATATATAAATGATCTCTCGTTGTGAGGAAATGTGTCAAAGGTGGCAGAGGTTGGTACATTATGTTTATAGGGACTTTATAACATTCGAGTCTGAAAGTCCCATCGGTATTTCTACAGAGAAGGGCTTTGAAGTAGTGAGTCACTGTTCGGGGATCGGTACTGGAAAAGTTAAAAATTATGAGTGGAAAATGAAAATAACGCTACAGGTTTCCCTCGTTATATTGAGGTTAGATCTGTACTCACGTTTTATCCATACATGTTCCCGAACAGACTCTTATTTCGTTATGTCTTTGCAAGAGAAAAAGCAGATATTGATGGAAAACCTTGAATATTGGGTTTGCATAACAGTGAACACAAAAAGACTAGAATTAAAAAAAATATATATAAATAAACTTTTGATACGGTATTTCAATATTTTTATGATACTTACATCTTCCCATTCACCAGTCGGTACTTTAAGTGATTCTATCATAAGCCTTACATTGTTTTCTGGATGTCCATATTCAAAACCAAAATTATATCCGACATTGGCTCTAACGATTTCGTTATGACGATGTTCATTCCTTTTGATAGTATCACAACTAACGTATTCTTCGGTCCAATTAGTTGTTCGAGTACGGCTATCGACAAATGTAACAGTATCGTCGTATAACAGTACACTTCTCGTTTCGTTTGCATCGCGTACGTAACCGGCGTGATTCGGTGGAATGACTGGCATCATTTTCCGCCATTCGGTGACAAGTGCTATTGGTACCGTAATTGTGGCCAGTATTCTCTCCGTGGATTCGGGTTCTTCGAAACTATCGTCAAAACCTCTGCTCCACGGTAGGTACGGCATATCAGGTGACCAATAAGCAATTGGTGTTGATAATTCAGAAATGTTCAATTCAGAAATTTCCAAGTCACTTGCCGGAGTGTCAAAAAGGCTTAAGAGGTTAGCTCTGACACTATCTGCGTCTGGAGTACACGGTCTTGGGTTTCCATTATTAGAAACGTCAGGCTGAGCATTGACTTTGGGAAGACCTTCACGCCATTTGTATAAAAGTGACGTGTTTAGGCCTTTTGATACTTCTGAGCATAATGAACCAATATAGCCGTTGACATTATCACTAATGTTGGAATATTGGCGGTTATGGTCGATCACTTTGCTGTGTGGGATATCTGAGTTGACCGGACAAAGAAATCTGGTTATTCCTATTGATATGGCTAAGCAGAGTGATCTTAGGTAATTCATATCTGTGGGAATTTGGGTTTATTGTACTTATAATTTTGAAATTTTGTAATTTACAATTTTTTATTCACAGGATGTATTCTGTGATTTTTTTATTTTTGCAATAATGAGATGAGAAACAATAGCTATGTTGCCAGGTCTGTACGTGGCGCAAGCACTGGATGTGGTGAGATTTAACACTAAAAATCACTAAATATTTTCACATCAAAATATTATTATAAAGTATGTAATTTTTTCAATATTAAAATGAAATTATATAGATACAGTAATATATTTTTCAAGAAAATATTTTACTGCAATTTTTTTTGTCTGACGTCAATAAAAGTCAGCTAACTGCGACACAATCACATTTTCTATCACAATTGTGTATGATTTATACAAAGAGCACTGATATATGGTAATGTCTTTTCTGGTCAAATTATAAAGTAAACATCTAGCGTCACAGCTTTCTTTAGATATATTTTGTAATACACCACCAGAGGAAAGCTCATAAAATATATATTTATTACAAAACTCATTAAAAATATTACTAGAAATATTTTTCCAGCACTAAAACAAATCTTACCACTATATCTACAGTAACACTAGATTGATGTTTTTTCACTGACTTGGTAACACTGTACAATAGAAGAAAATAAATTTGTGTATAATTAGGAAACTATAGACTGAAAAAAAACAAAAAAAACTTATACTCACACTTTTTTTGAAAGAATGAATCAAGAAAATAACAATATTTTTTTTCAAAATTATATTTTATTACTATTACTATGGTGCTGGATTATCAGAAGGACAATACTGAAAATCAGGATGAGTTTCTTTCTGTGCAATTTGTTCATCAGGAATTTTTCCAAATATATAGGTTCCTATGTCATTTTCCAGTTCATTCAAGGGTACAATGAACTTGCGGAAGTCATTCAAGTTATCCAAGTTAATCTCATGGAATTCATCACTTTTCATTTTGTAACATTCAATACGAACTGTTCCATCATGATTCCTGCCCATAATGGCTTTAAATTTATGCGATGGCACAAAAACTCCTCTTTGAGGACTAGAAGTAGTAAAGATTAATTAGATATTAGCAAAATGCTATATTACTTTACATACCGGTCTAAAAACAATACGCCGGACGCAACAAACAATTCTGCATATGTTTCAAGCAGAAATGAAATGTAAGGAATGAAAACTTTCCACACATTTGACCTGCGACATAAGATACAAGAAAACCGGTACTGAAAAAATGCAAGAGAAAATACTGTCATAAGTTAGTTACTATACTATAGGTCGACCCTCGATATAACAAACACATTTTGACAGTCCTATCGAGTTTGTTATACGGAGGTTCGACCTGTTCAACCCTTATCCTCACTTTATCATGCTGAATGTATCTCAATGTACGTGGCATCAGCATTGACCGTATGGTAAATCTTCCATTATTCTTCCCGTTCCATATATATAGTGGAGGTAATTTGCATTCGAGGAATATCGATTCCATATGATGGTGGCGAGCCTTTAGACTTCTCCAATTTTCTTTGGTAATCCTTTCCATCCCCCAAAACATACTTCTCGCTCTCGTATCGGCAAACATTCTGTTTTTTCTCCCATGATACAACACAGTTTTGAAGTGTAATTTCTTGTGAGGAACTGAGAATGGAATCTGCGGGACGTCTTCGGGTTTGAAGTGATCGCGATCGGCCAAGTGGACGACTTTGACACGTCTGCAACTTCCAATATCGTTGTCTTCCATTATTAAGCCTTTTTCTGCGTCGTCGTCATCATATTCATCATCATCGTCGTCTTCATAGTCATCCTCGTCATCCTCTTCTTCCTCCTCTTCGAATTCATCTCTGAACTCCTCGTCGTCCTCATAGTCATCATCGTCATCCTCTTCCTTCTCATCTTCGAATTCATCTCTGAACTCCTCGTCTTCGTCATTGTCATCGTCATCATCATCGTCATCATCATCTTTGTCATCGTCGTCATCTTCTTCGAAATCATTCTGTGGTTTCATGTCGATGTCAAGAGGGACGTGTTCTTCACAGTCGTTGTCTTCATCCGCAGGGGTGTCAGGAACATGACTGCAATTTGAAATCACATTTTTAAGAGTGAATAAAAGTTTTGTAAAAGGTACGTACGTATCATCTTCCTCACTCTCGTCATCGCAATCGGAGTTCATTGGCTGGGCATTTACTCTGGTAAATTTAATATTCAATTTGTCGGTGATGTACTGCCAGTAGTTACTGAGTGCTGCGTGCAGAGCGCCTTCATACTCATTTGCACTTGTTTTACTGTGTGGATATTGCGAGTGTATTTTAGGAACTTTTTCTAGCTTTTTATCTACGGTTGATCTGTACAGATATCCGCTGATAGCTAAGGACGCAGCGAACACTCTAATGTAACTCATTAGAGATGATTAACTGGTAGAAAATAAAAGATACTTAGAATTTAGTGTAAGTTGACATTTTGTATGGTTGTAACAATGTGTTAGAACAGTGATGATGATTGTTGTTCACAGATGACGTTGAAAGTTTAATAATGTGATTATTAACCCTTAAGTGTGACAAATGTCACATGTTTTTTAAATTTTTTTTTTTTAAGAAATTTGATATTTTTATACCTGTTCAGAGTGTGAGTTTACATGTTCTGAATTTTTTCATGTTGATTAAACAGCAATTTAAAAAGTTATTAACTTATTATGAAATGAAATATCTTGCTTCTTAAAATCCCAGCAAAATAATTTCGTTGTTTTCACTGCAAAAAGTTTTTATTCAAAGCGTTGTTATGTCTGATGATAAATTTGTAATTTCTGAAGATAAAGAATCAAGTATTGTTGAGAAAATTCAAATTTTCATAGCAAAGCGCATCTCTCAAAAGTGTGGTGTAAGTTTCAAAACCCAGTAATCTAAGGATTAAAGGAATTTTTATTTCTTTTAGTTTCAAGTGTTTAATAATTAGTGCAACAAGTACAATATTAAATCAGTTTTTCATACACAATTTTATCATTTAAGTTTACAAAGGCCTACTGAAGAATAATTTAGAAGTAAATGAAATAAACAACTTTAAGATATTTTGTAATTCTGCATACATCATACATTAACTGGGAAAAAATAATTACAATATTTATTAATATTTCTATTTTATCAAAAAAAATATTGTATTTCCATACTCCCACAAGGTTGAAAAGGGGTCTTGAAATGTCGGTATTGGACATCAGTCCAATTTCCCTGTATAATCTTCACTAGAAACTTTATCTTTGAACCAGTATAAAAATAATTATTGTCAAATTATATGATAAATTGGATTGCAACTCACCTTAGTTCTCTTTACAATGCTTGGAATTGACAAAGACGTAACTACGTCAAAGTCGTAATCGGTTCTTATGACTCTCATTCTCTTCTAAAACCTTATCGTAATCGTAGTCACCTTTCGTATCACGGTCCACGTAATCGTAATCGTAATCTTGATGTAATAAGGCATTCTTCGTCGTCGTCTGGTTTGAAAAAGCGGCATTTGTGTTTTTTCCTTTAGTCAGCTGAGCTTTAACCTTGGTTAAATAATTTCTTCAGTTACAGATAACATTACTAATTCTAATTAATACTTTCTAAAGTTTTTTGGTCAACAGTTTTCGCACGTGGTTGTTGCGTGTTGATTTCTGAAATTTGTTGCTGTTGTTTGTCTTTGGATGATTTGTGTAAATAACTTCAAATTCCAAGACAAGCAATGGTGTAGAAAGTCCAGAAGTGGAAAATTTAAATGCAACAATGAATACATTTTAGCAACCAGTAATTGCCAAGAGAGGGCGCCAACTTTACTTTTAAAAACAAACTTTACTTTATTTTTTCCAATAAGTGGTTGTTAGTTGTTAGATATTTACATTTTATCCAGCATAGTGAAAGCAAGGATGAGTTTCTCTTTGAGAAACCCTTTCATCTGCAATGTGTTCAAATATTTTGAACCCAGTTTCGGCTTCTAGTTGTGCTCTTGATACTGCACAGTCATTTAAAGAATTTATCACTGGTACATCTTCACCAACTTGGACCAACGGGAATTTGTAACATTCGAGTCGATGTGTGTGATCTGGATTTTTAGCGTGGATCACTTTGAATACGTGGGTTGTTGAGAGATCTTCTCTAAAATAAGGCAGTATTGGTGTAGATAGAAAGCTACATTTTCATTATTATCTATTTTTACTATAACTTACGGGTTTAAGAGCAACGTTCCGGAGCAGACATATAAATCTGAATATATATCTAACAGAGATGTTACATATTGGTGAAATATTGACCATAAGTTAGACATCGTGCAGACTTGGCATATTAACTGCAAAAACATTATTTTAGTGACTACCAGGTGACCACAAAATCAAATACCTGTCCATCAAGTTCTTGTAATTTTGGCAAAGTTGTAAAATTAGCATGTAATGGCTGTGCGTTATTTGGGTTTGCAAAGACAAATCCTTCCGGTACAATGCATTCTACAAAAATCCACTCCAAGTGAAGATGTTCAACTTCTTCTGCATTATCTTTAGTAATTCGCTGCACGCTCCACCAGGGGGTTCTTGTTCTACTGTCAGTGAAAAAGGTATTTGAACCATGACTTATGACAGTTCTGGTTGGAATTCTTGGATGTGGAATTGCAAAAGCGTAATTTGGCTCATCTTCAGCATCGAATTCGTCACATGGACCCAATTGGATGACCTTAGTTCTTTGCACACAGTTGGCTGGATTGGCTGGAATTTGATCGAAGCCGCCCAAAGCTTCGAGTTCATTTCCGATGTCTTCAGGAACGGGATATTCGTGTCCAATAGGTCCGAAGTTCTGCTCGTCTTCGAGTTGGTTACCTTCATTTTGATGTTCACAGATGTCAAGTTCAGCTTTGACTTTACCAAAATGGTTCAATTTGTATGTAAAAGGAGATGCAGCTTTAGGTAAATATAATGGGTTTTTATATCCACAAACACTGTTGGTAGTTGGCTTGAGATTTTGAAGGTTTTTCTTGTGGTCATATAGATAACCACCAATTCCAAAAGTGAGGGCAAAGAAAAGTAGGCGTGAATAAATCATTTCTGGTGATGGAATTAGATAAAGTTGGTACTTGGAATTTAGAAAATGATTAAGTAGACATGTTTAATTAACAATGGTGAAGTGGGTGATGCAAGAATTGATAATAAGAATGTAGCATCTTATTAATCTCGAATCAGAGTTTTGAACCGAAATTTTTTTCGGATTTCGTTCGGGTTTAGGCAGTTATATAAATTTTAGTTCAAGTTCGATTTTCACTTCGAACTCTGTAAAAAAACTGATTCGACCAATATTTTAATCAATTTCATTAAACATTGACAACTTTAAAGCAACAACTAATAAAATGTAAATTCACTTTTTTATTATTTTAATAGCAAACACCCTAAAACAAACGCTGCATTAAACTGTTATTTTCTGTTGTGCATTGTATAAAGTTTTAGCTTATATTTTATAACTTAAAGGCTATAGGGCTATAGGCAATACTTATAGGGATAAGTATTGTTTTAAGAACGTTTTAACATTCTTAAAACAATACTAAAACATTTTTATGTATTATTTTTAAACCTAGAACAAATACAAGAGAAAATTTACACTGTTTATTTATTGGTTTTATTTATTAGTTTTACTGTATTTATCGGTTTTATTTACAGTATAGGATAAGACTGAACAGTAATTTAACCAAATACAAATTGCACCTTTTATACAATTTTCATAAATATTAAACATCAAAATACAATGTTTCATTACTTAGTGTTCAAATTATTTACGTAAAATTTTTTTGGTATTTGAATAAAATCATAAATCTGTTACTGAGAGAATTGTGGGTGGGTGTTGGCCTGTCCAACAGCATAGGGATTGACATGGGGGAATAAACAGAAGCCAGTATCTCGTTGTAGCTCGTCTCTCGACACGAGATATTTTCTTATGTCGATGCATTCGCAGTCGTCGTCGTTCATCGGTTCGTTGGGAATTTTGTAACATTCTAATCGGTAAGAACCTTCAGGATTTCGTCCAAGGATGGCTTTGAAGAAGTGCGTTGGAATCAGTTCTTCTTCTGGCAAACCGAGGCAGCCGCATTTGGAATCAATATCGGATTTGGGTTTGGGTTTGGGTTGGGGTTGGGGTTCGAATTCAGGATTTGAATCAGTTTCAGCTTCATCTTGATCAGGTCTGTTGAATTGGATCCGTGTGAATTTATTTAAATTGTAATTAATGATTTATGAAGATATTACTCACTTTGGTGGTAAGTAGAGAAGACCAGAGCAGACTTGGAGACATTGGTAGCAGGGAATTAGGAATTTGATATATTGGTGAAAAGCTGACCAGAAGTTGGAGTAGACACAGTGGTCACAGACAAACTGCAATGAAAAATGATAAATTGAAGTAATTCTCTTGTAAAATTTGAAAATCCTATAGGAATTTATTGAAAAAATGTTTGAAATTGAATGGCATGTCCAGAGCGAGAGACATTTTCCGAAATACTTAAATTTTAGGAATATGAGTTAAATTTTGAATGATTAATTATACATGGTGATTATAAAAGAACTTGACAGTTTCAACGCTGTATTACATCAAAACTATTGTAGATATTGACATTACATGGGTTTGTAGAGAAACTCAAAACTTTTTTTTTCTCTTCAGCAAGGATGACGTCAGCCATCACGTGACCGGCGAGCCAAAATGGCTGTAAATGCCTGTTAGAAATCATTTTGCCTGCTGGAATTGAGAAAAAAAATTCAGCTTTGCTCTTTGAATTTTTCTACAAACCAATGTAAAATAAATGTCAATATCTGCAATAGTTTGATACACAGTAATACAATGTTGAAACGCTCAATTTTTTTTTGTAATCACCCTGTATTATATATCTTTACTTGAATATTGCATTATATGCTAGAAACAATTTTATGCATCTTGTAGGATTTTTTTAATACAATCCTACAATTCTTCTCACCTCAGGGATAGGTGGTGGTTTTATCTTCAACTGCTCCGATTTCTCCCCATCATCCTTTTCGGTCTTCTCTTCCGGAATAACTGTGCGAAGCTCGGGTATGTAGACATGGTCCACAACAAGCCGCTTCTTGTTGTTTTTACTACCATAACGAAAACCCACAGGAGTTTTGAAGGACACCTGAAAGGCTTCTGCGTGTCGATGAGAAATGTGGCACACGTTGCGCATTGTTATTGTCTCAGTAGCCCAGAAAGGGGTTCGCGTTCGACTGTCGCATTCTATCATCCAGCCGTCGGTATGCATTATTGTGTTTCTGGTAGGTAAAAAGGGATCTGCGCACAACGTGATGTCGCAGCCAAGTGTGAGTTTCTTTGAATTTGGAATCGGAGGATCGGTGACCGCTTCAACATCAGGTTTCTCTTCATCGGGACTTTTAGGTTTCTCTTCATCGGGACTTTTAGGTTTCTCTTCATCAGAACTTTTAGGTTTCTCTTCAACATCAGGACTTTTAGGTTTCTCTTCATCTGGAGTCGAGGGTTCACAGGCCTTTACTATGTCATCAGAAATTTTGGGTTTCTCTTTATCTGGAGTCGAGGGTTTGCAGGCCTTTACTATGTCATCAGAAATTTTGGGTTTTTCTTTATCTGGAGTCGAGGGTTTGCAGGCCTTTACTATGTCATCAGAAATTTTGGGTTTCTCTTCATCTGGAGTCGAGGGTTCGCAGGCCTTTACTTTGTCATCAGAAATTTCGGGTTCCTCTTCTTCTGGAGTCGAGGGTTCGCAGGCCTTTACTTTGTCATCAGAAATTTCGGGTTTCTCTTCTTCTGGAGTCGATGGTTCGCAGGCCTTTACTTTGTCATCAGAACTTTCGGGTTTCTCTTCACCAGGAATCGTGGGTTCGCAGGCCATTACTTCGTAACTATAACGTTCGAATTTTTCTTCATCGAGAGTCGAGGGTTTCCAAACCACTTCGTCGTCATCGACAGCACTGTCGTCCTTGGTATTCGCGTTTTTTACTCTTTTTTTCTTTCTTCCTTTTTTCGGCCTTTCAGCATCATTCCCAGCATTGCTTGCATCATTACCTTTGGCATTGACTGTGAAACTACCGCCGTTAACCCACCACTTTTGTGAAATCGAGGAACAATAGTTGTACCCATCATATGTGGGGGTCGGCCCGTAGTCTCTCCCATTTCCAAATTCGATGGAGGGAGTCGTCAAATTGAGCCTCTTGCGGAGATAGGTTTCATAAAGAATTCCACCTAATCCAGCCGCAGTGGCCAAATAAAGTGCCTTAGAGTAATTCATTTGCAATGCTTTAGGAATTAGGAATAGAGAATGAACTTAAGATAAATTTCGAGGAATGCTACGATCAAAATAGCCAACATGGTTGCCGATGCCGAACATTTTAAGAAAGTGACAGAAGAACGAGTTTAAAAATACAACTCTGGCGCCCTCTGTTATTTGTGAAATGAAACCAGAGCTTCAAATAGTCATTTTTTCTACTACAGTTTTTGTTCTGGTTTTCGGTTTAAATTTTATAGGTTTGGTTCTGGTTTTACTCCAACTGAAAATTTCTGTTTTTATCGGTTTTTGGTTTTTCTACCGGTTCGAAGCTCTGAATGAAACACATCAAATGTTTACTGCTAACTTTTATTTCTATTTAATTTACAATTTTTTTGAGATGATGGGAATTCTTGTCAATTTAGAAGATGTAGGATTGTGGTCAGATACTTAAACCACTTCAAACTCAGGATCTGTATCTTTATGCTTTATTTTGTTTGCTGCTATATGTCTGTATATAGTCAATCCCGAATCCCTTTCCAGAATAAATCTCGGTACCAGATAGTGCCTCAAATCTGGTCGCTGTTCGTTGCACGGTCCCAGTTTGATTTTGTAGCATTCTAATCTAAGCGATCCATCCATCTGATCGCAGAATATGATTTTGTAAAAGTGAGTTGCAATTTTGACCAGTTCTCCCTTAACTGGAGTATAATAGATAACACCGCCTTTTCTCCTAGGAAAGAAATGACAGATATTAGTATAAAAGTGAAAATTTTAAGAAATATCACGAGGGTTTTTACTCTGGACAGTACATGGCGCCCGAACACACCATTATGTCATCGCATCGGTCGCTTAGGAAGTTGTAATATTGGTAAAAGGCGTTCCAGAGAGTTGACTGCTCGCAGTAAACACATTTCTGAAAAATAAAATTATAATAATAAGGGAAATTTAATATTTTTTGTTTGTGGCAATTGGCTAAGCTAAGAATGAATTTGAGATGAACCTAATGGTCATACATTAAAGAGGCAAAAAAATCAAATCAAATTAAGACATGATTTAATAGTCACTTTAACCTTATGTCCTTGTCAGTTTTTTTCATTATCCATTTTTCACAAACTTTTTATACTATTCACCTGTGACTGTGACATACTGGTCTCCGGACATTCCTTCAATTTGTTTTGTGCTTTGACCGATTCAATCTTGGGAAGAAAAGCCACATCATATCTATTGTCATTTCCATCCCGCAATTGTTCCTCGGTGACTTCCGGCGGAATCCGAGGCTCGATGCGAAGAAATTCACAATGACGATGTTCGGCTTCGTCAAGATTTTCTTTCCGGATATTTTCAACTGTCCAATTCAGAAGTCTCGAATCTCTATTATAATTTATCAAAAAATTCCTATACTCCAGATACATTCTCTCCGGACAATCGCAGTCCAAAAAAACATGACCGTCGTCCAACCGGTCTGGAAGGGCGGTGACTCTGCTCTGATCGGTCTCTTCACTTCCAGAAGCGTGGTCACCATCACCGCCGAAGAGACGACAAACTGCTTGTCGAAACTGTTCCCCTTCTAGAAGAAATATATTATTTTCTTCGTCTCCGAAACCGTCGTCCCAATCGGTGACGTCGCTCTGTTGGACTGGAGATGTCGGAACGTCATTGGCGCTAAAATCGTTCAAAACTGACAGAAGGTCTTGTTCAAACGCCTCCCAAGCTGCGACATCTCGGACTTCCGGATCAAAGTTTTCAACGTTGATTAAATTGGGGAATTGTGGTCCATTTCCCGGGAAATGCGTCTGTCGGTGCACGGATTGGTAGTTGAAGGGTTCTTGTCGATCGTCTTCGGCCGGTTCAAACTCTACTTGGAAAGGAGGATTGACGTCGTCTGTGTCTTCATCGCCGTCTTCTAATTGAGGGTTTACCTCTGCTTTTACTGTAACGATGTGTTTGTATTTGGTTTTGATTGTGTTAAAGACGAGGCCCGTGAATCCTGCAGTTGTTGCCACGTAGAGACATCGAAAGAAATTCATGTACAGTTGTGGGGAATTGGGAAATTCTTGAAATTTTAAATTTGTGGCGAAATTTTTAGGGTTTTTTTTTTGTTAGTTTTTATTTTATTGTTGTGCTTGTGGGGTTTTAGTGATGTGTTGATAGAGGGCAGAGTGAATAGATGGATGGATGAGACCTCTAGTAATGATTAATGAAAAGAAAATTTGTAAATCTTTAAACTCAAATTTGCATGTCAAAATTGGCAAAGTTAGATTCAAAACCAGAATGATGAAATTGCCAAAAACGAAGAATTCAACAACTGTGAGTAACGTATTTTTATTCTATCCCATAAATTCTATAAGATAATTGAATTTTCGCGAAACATTTCTCAAACATTTTTATATAAAATAACTTCCGATTTTCGTGACAAATTTCATCTGGAAATCTTGGTTTTAGCAAATACCTTCGACTTATAAATTAGATCTATGATGATTGATGATAAATTGCTAAAGTCAAATTATAATGTGCAATACAATCATATAGACTGATAAAATTAATTGAAGCTGCATAAAATGGGTTTTCATTAGTTTTAAGTTTAGTTTTATTTGTGCAATGTCTGTTCAAGATAAACCGATAATCACTTTGAAATATGCAAATATTCGGTTCGCAAATGTCGCAACTAACTGTAAGAATGAAATTGAGGAAATTCAATATGATTTTATAACTCATGCTTTAATCGGTCAAAAGGAAACGTGTACACACTAAAATTATACAGGATGTTTCAAAATTATTGACTCATTTTCAAAGTTAAATTTAAAAATAAACTATTCTAGTTAGAAACATGAAACAAAGTG
>JAQFZP010000893.1:0-25530 GCA_034695745.1 Geophilus truncorum | reverse complement strand
TCCGGGAATAAAAATTAACTTTAAGTATAAAGATTCTGAAAAACTTGTAGTTTTCGTTAGTTTTCGTTATCTTATACTGTACACGTCAGTGATCTCGTGAAACGTTACACAAACCGTTATATTTAAATTGATTTCAAAACTTTATTTTACCAGAATCATTTAAACATTAAAAATAAAAAAAATAAAAATACATTACGGAATCAATCGAAATTAAATTATCAACATTTCGGAAATAAAATTTAACTTTAACGATCAAATATAAAGCTTCTGAAAGACGGAATGGAAGAAAGCGAAATACCGTATCGGCGAAAATCGAATGTTTCTCCATTGACGGAATAGAGAAACGCAAAAAAAAAATAAAAAGTTGAATGATCCTCCATTTACGGAACGAAAGAACCCATAGAAAAAAAAAAAAAATCGAAAAATCTGATAACTAAAAATACCGTTAGGTGGCGCTATTGTTCCCGTTCTTCTGATTTCTCCCGACTCCCGTGTTGCATTTCTGTTCGGTTCGTGCATTCCAGGTTTTGGATTTACCGACTGGTTTCTCCGTTCCTCTCGTTCCTCCGGTTCTTCCTTTTAGTCCCTGCCGTAAATTGGGAGCAGAAAAGTGTTGCGTTCTTTTGGTACAACTGCTTAGATCAATAATAGATGGCGCCACCAGTTCTAGAATTGACTCTTGTAACTTGTTGATCCTGAAAATATAATTTTAATTTTAATTTTTATAATTTTTTTTTAATGAAAGATACGAAAATCTCATCTATTGTTGAACAGTGTCAAATTTGGCTTATACTTTGGCTTCTTTTCTTTGATGGCAGAGCTTTTTATCAATTTCTGTCTACTTGCCTTCATTCTAAAATTACTTCCAATTCTATCACTTAAATCTCTTCAAATAAAACATCTATTTTATTCAAATAATCAAAATTAAGTACAGAACTTTATCATTTTATATAAAAGTAAACAATAGTCATTAGTTTTTGTCAAATATATTGTGACAAACTTTAAAACAACTGGTAAAAATGATCTTCTAAAATTCAGACACTTTCAGTTGAAGGAATGTTAAGTATTAAAATTCAATATTTTACACAGTCAGCAGCTAAAGAAAAGTATAAATTAATTTCTACTTTAATGTATAAGTATTTACACAGAATAATTTCTATTTTCATTCTAATAAGAAGTACCGGTACACTAAATTAAGATTGGAATGTTACAGTAATGGAAGACTATATTTAGTTTTTGACATATTTGTCTATTGTAGTTGTGTAAACGGTTCTATAGAGTTACAGCCTCATCAGTTTTATTGATTATTGCTTATTGCTTATGACATTATAACTAAATTTTTGTTTATCTTGTAAATTAACACTTGAAATTTTTGGACGTAGGAATGAAAAGAAATATGGAGTTTATATAAATTACATTAAAAATGTATTTACATTGTAAAAAGTATACTTTAATAAATCAGTCATCGCCATGAAACGTCAGACAAATACTGACCTCTATTGGCCGATCTACGTAAAAGTTAAGATGGGAATTAAAGCCAACCTTTATACAAACAATGAATTTTGACATATTTGCATAACAATTTGTATACATCATTAAGTATTATGTAGTTGGTAGTTTCTGCCTTATTACATCAATTCCAGTCTTCCTGATGAAGAAATTGATTTCAAACCTGTCTAAAGACCTGAAAGAGTACAAGTAACGGGCTATAATTACAAAAATCGCAGTAGCTGCCTTTAGAAATTGAAAAATCCTCCAATGTTTCTTGACGGATGAAGAGAAAATGAGGGCCACATACAGACAAGCCACACCCATCGCTCCGAAACTTGTCTATTGTGGAGAGAAAGAGAAGATTGGTTCAATTTACTTGAGTGAAAAGTGCTGTTTGCTTCATCTCAAAGCTTTCTTCTTTTTTTATATTCCTTGTTTTTTTGTTTTTTTACCCTTGTTCTAAACGCTCCGAATTCCTTTCATATTTCAACATTGTGAATTCCCACACTGACCACACTTGACATGATGTATGTAACAAGGAATGATTTTTTTCCCTAAAACAGGAGGATCCAAATAATAAATAAAGCTCTAACTCAATCCTCCACCCATCACAGACGTAGATTCCACACCCAGACTAGAGTTGCAGGCGGATTGAAAATTTCGACTCCCATTCGTCCGGGCGATGAAATTTCGATCTTCATCCGTCCGCACCCGCCAAATTCGTTACGAACCCGTCCTGTGACATTCCACGGGTGACCCGCGGACTTCCGCACAATAATTTGATTTATTTTTATAATTACGAATAAGTTTAAAATTTAACATTTTATTTTGACTTATAAAATTAATTATAAAAAAAAAATCATGATTTTAAAACATTTTTATATAAAAAAAAACACGAAATTTGTTATTTATTTGTAACTAATTTCGAATTTACGGTCGAAACTTGTTATAACGAAGCTCACAAAACCGAAAAATTTGTTTGTTATAACGAGTTTTTGCGGATCTTTGCGGATGTTCGCGAAAAAACTGACCCGTCCACTCAAACAGCAATGACCACCCCTATCCGTCCCGCGTTCGTCCGTTAATAAAAATTACGACCCGGACCCGCCTTAACCCGCAGACACCCGCGGGATAATTCGCAGACCGGACACCCGCCTGCAACTCTAACCCAGACTCCACTCGAAGGCCAATCGAGACTGACCAATGGTATAAAACTGGCGAATATCATGTTTTGAAAGCGTAATTTCAACAGTCATTTGCATGTGTATACTTCTGTCCACTCCCTGCACACGTTGCAGTGGACATAACAACACCAGTGGAATTTGCACTTGCACTGCCACGTTCTCATGTATTGATGCGTGTTATATCCTCGACCACAACACAATAAATTACATCCGTCGGGTCCGCGTGACGTGCGGTTGCACAGGCGCCCCCTGGTGCCGAGCGATCCGACGGTTAGATCGAGTTCGCAGTAGTTGGGTGATTTATTGAGGTATACTAAGTCATTGCGGCGCGGTTTGCGATGTTTGCGCGATTTTTTCAGTTTGAGGAAAACCGGCCTTCGAGGTCTCTTGGCCGCGATGACCTCCGCCTCTTTGGCTTTGTGGTATTTTTTCATGAGAAATGTCCCCACTTGATGGAACGATGGTAAAGTCTTCCAGCAAGTGCGCATTGTGCAGGAGCCAGAGACACCGTGGCATTTGCAGTCTGTTATGAGGTTGTCTTTGACTGACTGAAAAAAAAAAAAGTTGTAATAAAGAGAATTACTATTGTAGTTATTTCAGCGTTTTAGATGTAAATTTATTGCAAATTGTTACATCAGATGACTAAATGTGATTCTGACTTGTGTTTTACTCTTTACAAATTGACATAAGTTATCCTAACAGTTTCCTGAAATATCCTGTACCAGTTAGAGGCTGCCAAACAATATAAAATTTACTGATAGTTATGCATTATAAAAACTTAGAATGTTGTAAACATTTGTAACCACTACAAGATCTTGAAATTTGTTGACATTTGGCCAAAAATTCTAGTTGCTACGATTTTTTGAAAAAATTGATTGTCGACAACAATTACATAGCTTCATTATCGGTTGTTGTTTTTTTAAAGCAGTCCAATTTAAAAAGGTTTCTCCAATAATTTAACGTTCTAAATATGTTTAGTTTTTAATTTTTCTTCCATTAGTTCTTGAGATAATAAAAAAAATTCTAAAAATGCATTTTTGTTGGTTTTTAATTTTTTTTCTTCTAATATAATGTGAACCATTATATTAGAAGAAAAAAAATCTATAAAAATTTTATATGAAATTGCAGCTATAATAGTGTTCTAAATTATCCTAAAACAGTTTTTGTTTAATCAATATACATTTTATTAAATTTATACTTTTCTAACACTAAAAAAAAACTGTATTTTTGAAACTTATGCACTGTAGCTGTACAAACTGCAAAAAATGTAAAAATTACTGATAATTACATTATAAAAATTGTATAAATTCCACAGAATAAAAATAAATTCCCACAGGAATATCACACATGAATTGCAGCAAAGCTCCATTAGTCACAACCACATGTCATCTAATTAAATCTAATGCATTTTATTTTATTATTTTTTTAAATAAAAAAAAAAAAAATCAATAAAACTAAAAGCAAAAAAAAATTTCAAATAAAAATTCACCTTTCTGCCAACCCTGTTATTATGGATGTTCATGAGCGATCGAGCGTCACCGTCAATCTCCCTCGCATCCACGAATTGAGCAGCGATCCGTGCACCATAATTGATATCTGCACTGCATCCGCCCCATCGCCATCCATCCGGCGTCGGTCGTTCGTAGTTACCCCTGTCGCAACCACAACCACTGATGTTTCCTCGACTACATGCCTGAGTTATAGCGTGTGTCACACCGGCCGAATGAATTGCATACAGGAAAGCCGCTTCCCTGCTACCTGAAATAATACGAGAAACGTATTAAATTTTTATAACGTTATATTAGGTGCATTCAAAAACTAAAACATTTTTTATAAAACGAAAGATTTTTGTTTTATTTTTCCTTATAATGGATTTATTGTAATTGTAACTGACTGTGAGTTATAAGATGGAAATGTTTGAGTTCAATTTCATCGGTTGTTATGCTTAAAAAGGATATTCTAGTGTTTTCAGGAAAAATGAGGGTGATTTGAAGTTATTAATTTCGTTGTATATACGATTGAAATTCGACGAAAAACGATGCGAGCGAGTTTAAAAAATGGCGCCTAAGGTTGCTGCTACAGTAAGACGAGAAATCATAAAACGAATTGTTAAAACAGAGGAAAAGGGTCAGTTTTTATCTTAAGGCATAAAATTCATTTTAAAGACTGATCAGACGTCTTATTTTCGTCTTAAAATAAATTTTATGGTGGTAATATGATTCAGTTTTAGTTTTTGAACAATTTTTTTCCAGGAATTTATGTGTGTTTTATGTAGTTTCAGTGCTCCTAGGTGATAATTTAACCTGAGCAGTAAAATTGCATTTCTCGAATTTCTCTTAATGATTACAGTCTAAGTGGACTCATAAGCACCATTACATGTCCACCGCACCTCAAATGAGCAACTTTGATGGACTCCAACCCTCCATTCCCAACTTTTTCAGCCTACAGGGGTAATTTACCTCCAGTGGACTGAGTTGAAGGAGGGATTAAAGTAGATTTAACGCTAAGCTCACGTCTCCTTTTATCTTCATTTACACTGAACCGTGATGGGAACATGCGATAAGCTACTTGCAACATTCATTCGTCATCTTGCTTCAAGAAATTTCTGGATGGGAAATGTTGAATTTTTGTGTCAATGATGATAAGCTCGTCTTGTTTTATCTGAGGGGCAATCGAGAGTCGGGAATCAAAGTTTCAGATCGATTCGGGGAAATATTGTAACTTTATATCTTTGTGGGCTGCCAAAATGCAGTTGGTGGATCAGAGGATTTTGTCTTTTGTATTTATTTTTCTTTCGTTGCCTCTCTTCGCTGTCACTATCAATTAGGTGTTTAATGACCGGTGTTGGAAAAGGATTTCAAATCGGTGCAGTCACTTGTGAAATGAGATATAAGTCAAAGCTAAGGATTTTACTGATGCTATTTCTTTCTAGTCATAGAATTTGTAAAAAAAAAAAAAATAAATAAAAAAAAAAAAAATAAAAAAATAAAAAATCTATCTTTTATCTTTATTGTGTGTCCGCTTAAAAATTCATTCATTTTAAGTCCAAATTCGACCAAATTTGGCAGGGACACTTTTTTACGGTAAAAAAAAAAATTATTAAAAAAGTAAATCCATATGGTGCGACGCAACCATTGATTCGATTAAACCAATTTGCAAAATCAAGTTTTGGTATACCGGTACGTATATATTACAAGAGATTTTATTGCTAGTTTTTAATATAGGAAGTAGCTTTTCATAAATTTTCATAAATTATATTTTATTACATGTTTACAAGCCCATTTCTAGTAATTCAAACTAATAATCATAAAATTGTTGAAATATGGTCATCATTTTGATTTTCTGACCTATTTGGCACAGGTGTTTAATTTTAATTCTACATTACATAAGTTTTGTTTGAATCAAGTGATGAAAATGGAAATGTAAAGATTACTCATCAAACATGAGGTAAAAGTGGTAAAAACATGGGCGTTACACGTATTGGTGAGTATATAAAGTTGAACCTAAGTATGATACTTTTTTTTTTTTTTACTTTTATTATTAAGAACCACTATCACATTTTATATCAAACCTACAAAGCAATAAATCATACATTAAAAAATGTATTTTTTTCACTACATGTTGATCCTAATAAATATAAATCGTCTGATCTGCACAGAACTCATTAGTAAAATGGGATACGAGAGAAAAAAAAAAAAAACAGGACAGGAAAAGTGCAAATGGACCTCCCATTGAGAAACCTTTTTAAAAATTTATCTGGAATGGAAAAACACTTGTATTACTTGGTATTTCTCAGAATCCAAGAAGTGAGAGAAACTTTAGCAAGAAAAGCTTGTCATCCATGAAAATACAGTTGGGAATATAATGATGGGTGTACAAAAGAAATTGAAAAATAATAGCTGAGGCAAGTTGAGGGGAAAGAACAAGTTATGGGGCTTGATTAAAACTCCTTTCCTAACTCAGCAATGTATTACTATAATCAAAAAAACTAACCTATATTTTCCCCCATTCATTCTGCAAGTGAAAGTCCTTGAGTTTGGGGTATGTTGGTATACAATTGAGTGTATGGCTTATAGCTATATACTTTTTCAACTTGCTGATTGACAACACATTGAATATGACAAATGAGTGATGATTTGAGTTCACTGTTTTCAGATGTCATTCACCTAAAGTGAATGATCCTTTTAATTTTTTTCTAAGTGTTGTAAGGGGACGGCAAGAGAAGGGAAGGGAAGGGAAGGGAAGGAAAATTAATAACATTCTTGGTGTATGAGATCAGTGATAAAGTCTGCTGGTTTTGAATTCATTTCATTTATTCTTGTTCCTTAATGACATCAACATAAATGATCACCTGCTGTGTTTCTTGAGTTTGTTTCTTAGTTGTTAGCCTGGGAGTTTGACTGCTTTACATAGTTTGCAGTGCTACAAATTATTCTGTTACTGCTTTTAAAGGTGGTTTAAATGAGTTTGTCAAGTTAAGCTTGATATTTATTGGTGTAAGCGGTTTGTTGGATGTAATTTGATTTTAACAGATAATTTGTAATTCTATCCTATTTGGTGTTACTGTATACAAGTGATTTTATAAATATAAAATGATATACGGTAAATGTTTACGGTGTTGTGAAAACATTGCTTCATAAAAATTCATTTGCTAATATTTGAAATTTTATCTTATTTAATATTACTGTATTCAAGTAATTTTTAAATTATATGAAAAAATATGTCAACAATTTTTCAGTCTTAGTTTTATAAATTTAAAACGATATCATTTAAATGTATACAATGTTGTGCAAATATTGTTTCATAAAAATCAATTTGTTAACATACGAAAAATTTCACAATTACATTGCATTTGCATAAGTGATTTTTTTTTCTATTGTGTTAATTTTCTGTGTTGGTATGATTTAAATGCAGAAAACCCTCATTTTTCATGTAAAAATCAGTCTAGTATTGTTTAAGGTATTATCTCTATGTTGTGCCCAACAACAGCCATTACCACACACTGCTAATTATTGCAGCATGCCCATTAACATTTTCCAACACTTTCATATGTAAATTCACCTGTCCTTAATAGTGGGTGGCCTTACCCATAAGAGTTATTAAGTTTACGTTTTGAATTCAAACTAATTTTTTTTTCTTTTTATTGTATGTACAGATACATATATTTTTTCTTTTGTGCTTATTGAGATTCCAACCTTAAACTATAACCCTTGTGGTCATCAGTGGGATGTAAGAGGTTGCACAGGTGTAAAAGCTTGCTCTGCCATTCGTCAGAAGGCGATGCGTGCAGAATTCTTAATCACCTAGAGTGATTAGCATGAAAAAATAACCGCAGAACATGCGTTTAACGAAGACGGCTCGTTACACCTTTTAAACGCTAAGGTGTTGATGGCGACAATTAATTTAGAATAAATTTCTTCTTTCTTTAATGGCCACACGGTTGGCTCTGGTTTTCAGAGGGCAATAAATTTTCATTTTCTAAACTTTAAAAAAAATTTCTTAAAAAAATAGTGAATTGATGATTTAAGAGCTTGAAAAAAAATAAGGTGAGGAAATGTAATTAAGAAAATGTGCAAATGAGATAAGACATTGTTGCACGCATGTTTGATTGTTAGATAAAGTAAAATTATATACAAAAATATATTTTTACATTGTTTCAATACTACGGTGCTTTTATTGTTATTTGATGTCATAAAAAAGTAATAACTTGTAAATTTGCATATTCAAATTATCTCTCGCAAAATTAAAATATTATAATTTCTGATCTTAAAACATGCGCAGAGCATGCAACTTGTATTGAATTTCTCAAAAAAAATAGTGAACTGTGTAATTAAGAAAATGTGCAAATGAGATAAGACATTGTTGCACGCGTCTTTGATTGTTAGATAAATTGAAATTATATTAAAAAAGATATTTTCACATTGTTTCAGCACTACGGTGCTTTTATTGCTATTTGCTGTCATAAGGAAGTAATAACTCTAAAATTTGCATTTTCAAATTTTCTCTCGGAAAATTAAAATATTGTAATTTCTGACCTTAAAACATGCGCAGAGCATGCAATTTATATACAATCCAGTATCTAATCATTGAGGAAAGGAAATAAGAGAAATTCTTTGATGGCGGAGTGGATTCTATGCCCAAAACAAGAAGGACTCGAGAGCCAAATCCCCGCCCCCTCGACCTTAGCTCGGTTACGTCTAAGGGAGGGGAAACGCCCAGGGTTTGCAGCGTGGGTGAGGGTTTGGCACCTGATTTACTACATGAATTCGTGTTGTGGTGCCCAAGGTAAAAAGGCCAAACTCCACACACATCCCTTTCTTCTTTTTCCCCTATTTGTTGTTACATGAAATGTTAATATTTGCAGTTTGCACTCATGGGCATGAAAAGAGTGAGGGAAGGGGTGAGGAACTCGTTTGGCTGGCGTTCATTACGACGAGGGAGATGTTTTGCAATGAG
Organism: Geophilus truncorum; assembly: GCA_034695745.1. NCBI lineage: Eukaryota > Metazoa > Arthropoda > Chilopoda > Geophilomorpha > Geophilidae > Geophilus > Geophilus truncorum. Next base: position 16,399 of record JAQFZP010000893.1, on the reverse strand, counting down.
TTTTTCTTTTGATAATTAACTTGTGTGACTTACGTCAAGACAGTGAAAAACAGGTAGCTTTTTACAAACAGCAATTTAACACATGTAACTTGGCAGTTCCGTGGATTTATTTCTTTAATGGAATGTGGCGTCGAGGGGGAAATGGGGCTGATGACAATATAAAGTGTAAAATAAATATTTTAGTTTGGTTTTTATATGTGATGATGTTTTGACTTATTGTGTGTTACAACTGCTGTTGTTAGTTTTAAATAGAGATTAATAGAGTTTGATAGTTAAATTGTAGTTGACAAAGTATTAAAATTAAGTGTAAACTGTTCATTAAATGTATGATGGAATGAGACTTCAGATATGTTGTACCTACTGTATTGGGGAAGATTATATAGTGTTAAAAAGTAAATTACAATTTCTATAAGTAATTTTAAATTAAAAAAGAAAATAATGCTTTTATTTGTTGCCTTTGCTTAAAAGATAAAAGATAAAATTATACACACGAAGTTTGAAATATTTCTCATACCAGTAGTTAAAAATTGCTATTTTATTTATTTTTTGTCATTAATTGCTTCATCAGAGCTATAGCTAATACCAATACAAAAAGAGAGACAGACTAATCATTGAAATCACAAACAGATCTATCTGTCAGTAGATCAATTTAAGACTTTGTACTTTAAAGTGAAATTCATACGTTACAATCAAAGCAAAAGTAGATATAAGATACTGAAATGCCAGTATAAGCTAAGAAACTTTCATAATCAACTTTTGTTTTGATTATTTTATATCTAGGAAATTTTGTTCTGAAGAATCATAATGCATCAAAAATCTGGAGATCTACTTATTCTTAATCTAGGCTTTAATAATATTTTTTAAAAAGGAATTTACATTCAAATATGTAAATCATGCATTGCTGTTTGTAGGTAAATTGTCTCTTGGTTATGATATATGTCATTTGTGCCAATTATTTGCAAATTTGCAAATTTGACTGGTAAATTAAATAATAAGTAAAAGATTAAAAAAGTAATGTAAAACTGTGATAATTATTTTCATGCTAATTTTCAATTTCATTTAAGTTTGATGAAGTACTGTAAATGTTTTATTCATTTCACAGTTTGAAACCCAAACTTTCTATTTCATTTCATTTCACTTTCAAAGCAAAGTCAACATTTTTTTTGCCACTTTTAACACTTGACAAAACATTCCAAAACGCAATTACACAGATAAAAAAAAAGTTTGCTTTCTCCAACTTAAATTATGACATTTTGAATATTTTCTTCTTTTATTCATAAGTTGCAGGTGTCTGCTTATTTTCTTCGCAAGAGTAGCAGCGTATTGTAAGTTATGACCACTGACAGGTATAAGTTACCTTAATTGGTTAGGAACTATAAGCTGCCCACCTTAAAATAAAAAAGGAAAAATAAAGAGGCAAAGATTGAAAGCGCTAGCATTTGACGCAATGATTTTTCAATCCAATTAAGAAGAACTCGACTCACTTTTTGCCATCTCGATGCACTTCCATTATAAAAATTAAATTTTTTTCCCTAATTGAGAATAATTTCCATGGTGGGTTCATGGGGAGGATCATTTGTATTCGTCGTCGAGTCGCTCTTCAAATAATTTATTAACATCCGCGTTGGACTTAATCGTGCGAAGGCCCCTAAGAGCGTACATTTGAGTTCAAGGAAGAATAGAAAAAAAATGAATGAAAGAAAACAGAACAACAAAAGATAAAAGAAAAAAAATAGTGTGTAATAAAAGAAAAAGTGAAATAAAAAGAAAAAGAATGGCGGGATCTGGCTGAGTAAACAACATTCATGGCCGGAATTTCACAGACCCAGTACTTAAAGTTGGAAGTGTGTTGAGATTAAGTGGTGAATGTCAACTTGTTTGCCTTGTGTTTTATTTTGATGCTTGAAGTGTTGAGGAAATTTACTTTGACCGTGGTGATGTAAATTAAATTAATGTCAGCGTTTAACGCGTAGGTTGCGAAGAATTTTCATGTTTTTGTGGGGAAAAAAAATATTTTTCAAAAAATGTTTTTGTTTTTGCAGTTGATGAGGAGTGCGGACTGCGGAGTAAACAAAATAAATTCTACTCGTTGCAGCTGTAGAAAATATATATGAGGACATTCACTTGCATTTGGAGTTGAAATGTTAGACAATCTGAAATTGCACCAGAAATATAAACAATTTACTTAAGAATTTAAAAAAATAAAATAAAAACTTTTGTTTGATAATTTTGTAAAATTCTTGTGAAAAAAATGACTGCAGATGAAAAATCCATTAGTGTTTAATATCTTTTGGCTTCAACTCAACTCAAAAACTTTTATTCTCAAAGTCATACATACACTTGCAGTACTTATTTCAGTCATTAGACAGTGTAATCTTTCTTTGTAATGACCCATTTCCTCACAGTACTTTTACTAGCAACCAAACTTACAAAAGTGGTAAAAAGGAGAAGCAGCAAAGCAAAAAGGCTGTGTGCAGAATTCCTTTTGTGAAAAGAGTACTGTTTATTGTGTATTGTATCTATTCCACCTGCTGGACGTGTCCCTAAATGTCCACGGCTTAGCCACAAAGGCCGGCGGCCGGTCTGTAGCTTTTGGTCAGTAGGGGATCTAAAGGGAAATGTGATACATGTAGAGGGGAACATAAGTTTCTTGTCGACCTAATGGGAGCCGCCCTTTGTTTGCAGAAAAGCCGGGAACAAACCGCAGGAAAACCTAGTTTTTGCTCACTAATAGACCCACAAATAACACACGCATACAATTAAAGAGTGTAAAGAGGTATAAAATGAAGCTATTTAATGCTTTTTTAAGTGCTTAATGTTTGTTCCTATTTTAATTTCTTTTACGGTAAGTATTTGTTAGTACTTGGTAGGCAAAATACTGTATACTGTACTTCATGTATGTAGCACATTAGGGTACGTTGGATATCCCTTGAGGTTTATCTTGTAATACTTTCAGGTATTTAAAAAATATATACATCTGAAACTTCAGAGGTCGATTTAAAAAGGTATACATTTTATACCTCAAAAGTTATTTAGAAAAATGACAATTTTGCAAGGGGCCAGACAAATTCAAAAATCTCGTCAACAGAGTAAAAAAATCTGTAAAAATCTTTATAAATCTGTAAAATTTTTAAGAAGTCCCAACAAAGAGTAAGAAATCCTAACAAATCTTTGCAAATCCCAACAAATCTTGGGATTTTAGTTCTAAATGTGTGGGGTTTTGGTGATGACGTTATCAAAATGGCGACCAAATATATATCTCTAGAAGTATATCCATATACCAAGAGATAATAAAATTTGTTGAACAAATACCACTTTAGAGACTGTACCTAAAGAGGTAGTTTAGATATTTTTTATACTATTTAATGATAAATAATTTTATTACCTAACAGCTAACACTCTAACAGCTATATCTCTCTGTAGTGTTTTTTATTTTACCTTTACAGGTCGAATTTATAAACTTAAGGTATATTGTGTGCATTTATACCCTTTATTTCTATGAGTGCAAACTCCTAATGCAGTAGCCGCTGAAATATCCCAGACTTGGAGAGTGTAATTTTTTTGTTTGTCTTATTACTTGACGACGCCGAACAAGGCAAAAGGCACTGTCAAGTTGTTACAGAGCGGATGAATTAATTCCCAGGTCCAAAGGCTTGCGTGATAGAATCTGGCATTTTTTTTAAACGGTACCTTGTTAGTATTTTGTTTGTCAGATGTTGAAATTGGTGTGGGGTTGTTATCAGGTCTGTTAATCAGCGAGAAATGTCAGGTAAGTCAGCAACCCCACCCGTATAAACAGTCTTATACACAAGGCAAAAACCCATACATGGGAAGCAACAATTATAACAAGTGCACGAGGAAAACCTTATGCGTAATAATTGCGTTTAACCATCTAGATGGAGATCTGACAAGAAAACAACTTTGGAAAACAAACAGTGCTATTAAATTATAATGACATAGCAGACAAATGTATAATCAAAACAGTGCATGTGTCTTCATTATGGCCTACAATTCTAGTGAGATATTTCTTGGTGTAGGTTTTGCTGATTTGAAAAGTTTTAAAACTGTTTATACAGTAATTGGAATGTATGGAATTGTTTCTGATGATCATTTTGACAAACTCAGTCAAACTCAAAAAACAAAAAAATGTAAAATACACTAGAACCCATGAGTAACGTATTCAGTTATAACGTTAACTCTGTTATAACGTGACTTTTTTTTATTTCCATGGCTAAAACCTTCTATCAGCTATATAAAAAAATTCGGATATAACGTAACGTTTCTAAGGTCCCCAGAGCTAATTTTACCCTTTTATAACGAAAATTTGCAAATAAAATATAGATTTTGAAACTTTTTATGCTTTTATTACTGTAAGTTAACAGTAGCAGACAGCATCCAAAACATCAAAAAAAATATGTAGCTAATACGTATTAGCTACATATTTCTTTGGATGTTACAATAGCATAAAGTATACTGTATGCTATTGTAACGAAAAAAAAATACACTCTATCCGAGTATCTGCTTATAACATATAAATTACGTTATAAGCGGGTATTCGCCTATACTGTAAAAAGTAGGTTATATGAATAGGTTATAAAAAGTAGGTAAAAATTTCGTTATATGAAGGTATCCGTTTATAACGTAACAATTACGTTATAGGCGGGTACTCGGGTGTAGCGCGAACTCGGTTATAACGTCGCTTTTAAGCTGGTCCTTAGAGAAACGTTATAAGCGGGTTCCGCTGTAGGTAGAAAACAGTATTTTGTACTTTTGTACACTAGAAGAGGTGCTAAATTGTACTTCTAAAGATAATTTTCAGAACCATTTCTTCAATGAATCAATTTATTAAGATATAACTACCAATAAGATAGAAATATACATCTTTTAAGATTTTTGATAGTAAAAAAGTCACCATATAATTCTATTTTTTTATGCCATCTTTGTACTTTCCACCATTATTTGTTTTTACTTTTTTAAAGTATAAAATGTTTACCCAGATAAGAAGTTAATTTTGCCTTTCTAATGTTAGCTGAGAAGAATTTTGCACTTTTTAAAATCTATCTAATAATTTTTGATACTAAATGTCTGCCTTATAAAATTGAAAAAAACGTACACCTTCCACTTTCTTTAATTGGAATATTCTTATTAGGTACAATAAGGACAAGCTTTTTTCCACTTCTAAAGGTACATACTCTCAACATTATTTTTGTGCGTGTAAGTGCGAACTAGGAATGCTGGTATTTTAGTCAAACTCTTGACCGTTAACGTATATCTCACGTCTGAAAACAGCAAACCCAGTTTTGTTTTCTGAAAACTCAAATTTGTCAATGGAAACTTCTCAGTTTTTGCACTCAGATTCGTCAATTGAAGGATCTCGGTTTATACGCTCATTGGGGCAAATTTTGGACTTGTGACATATTTGGTCTTGTGTTATTTTTGGATTTGTGTCACATTTGGTTTGTGACAGGTCACGTATGGCCAAAGTAGCCACTGGCGACCTTAAGCAATATTCATTCAATCATTCATTCAGTTCAACAGTTTATACGTTTTGAAAATCATGTCAACTCCAGAAGTCTGTTTAAGCATCTGTAAACTCAGCTTCTTTTTCTCTCTCTCATTTGTGCAAAAAATTCAAATTTAAACTCATAACTTAAATTTAGTTCAATATATTTATACATATAAAAAGTTGAAAAAGTTTTCAATTTAAAATTTACAATTTAATACTGTAATTCACAATTTCATTAAAGTTAAAAACTTGTAACTTTAACATTTTACTTGCACTTGCATCTCAAATTTCACGTTTCATATCTGATTTTGAAATCCCACCTCGCATTGTTGTTACATTCTTAACATCAACCAAACCACTAACTCAAACTTTTAATCTCATTTACGTAATTCCCGACTCCTTCTTAGAAACTCTCCCTATGGTGCGATTCAATTAAAATTTCAACTGTCACCGCAATTGTACTTAACGTCATCAAAAATCCATTTATCCTTCAAATTTGTGCTGACTAATAGTGAAAACTGAGGCTTAAAAAGCGCGTAAGGGAGGGGCACAAATTCATTGCTGCAATTCATTCAATTACCCAACAACTCATCAGCAAACGCAGCACGATATTCTCTCGGTTAATTGTATCTGAACATACTCTCAACAAGTTTGCATCGACAGGTGAGAACAAGTGACCCCTTCACTTGTTAGTGCTCAGTCAACCTGTCTTAACATCTAGTCCACCGTGTCTTCATTTCCTGTCCTGCGCGGTAGGGGTCCAGAGGATGAAAGACAGGTGAGATGCCCAAATGAACACCGCTGCCACAAGGAAAAATCTCTCGTACAAACTCCTTGAAATTAGTCGGTAAAACCTCCGCTAACCCAGTGGGAGTCGTGTTTCTTTATTTTTTTTTAAGCTGAAGATATATATTTTTCAGAATAAAAAATTGATTTATTTGAGAATTAGATTTTGTTAATGTTGTTTTCTTGCAAGTGTTTGGTTTCCGTAAACTTAATTAAGAAGTCAGCAGTGTGTGTTAATGCAATTTGCAGTTATTAATTTATCACTTATTAACTAGAAATTTGTGGCAACATTATGTCTTGTTAGAAATCCTGTGGGAGCTGTAGATCTCATAGATTGTGACATCTTTATAATGAAGTGGGATGTAGTAGAAAAGTATAAATTTGTTGTGAAATAAGATTAAAGGATGTTGTGACAGAGTAATGTAAAGTGAATTAAAGTTTGAATTATATTGATAATCACATTCTGTGTAGATGCAACAACCAAAATTTGTTATTAGCAATAATTTTCAACAAAAATAATAAGTTTTGGTTGCAAATTTACATGTCTGAAACGTGAGTGATACTATTACAACAATCTTAACTTAAACCAAAATGTTGAAACAATTGATTTTTTCCATTCTAAAATTACAATATGTTGTGAACAGGTCACAGTGAACTTAACAATATTGCAAAAAGTGAGTGATTTTATTGGTTAGTAGAGAAAAAGTCGCTAAAATGATTGCTGATTTCAACATTATTACAACAAATTCGCAATCATTAAAGTTTAAAGTTTGTTCTTTAAAAAAATATTAAAACAGCAAAAACAAAAAACTTTTAACGTGCAAAATGTTTAGTAGCTGACTTGTGAGTTTGTTTATTAATTTCACTTGTGTAAATCGTGTTTGGTTTAAATCGTGATTTACATATTTTTGACGTGAAATATTTTCACTTAAATCGACAAAAATGACAATTTGACCTAAGAAAACCTTTTCTGCATAAGAGTACAAGACTTTACACAAGTTCAAATAATAAACAAACTGAAACCTACTAAATCACAATTTTATAGTTGTTTACCTTTACAACATCATTAGCAATACCTTTAGCGAATATCTTGTGAATATTTTGAGTGATTTTCAAAAATAACACTTTAAATGTAAGACCTAATTGAAAACTACTTGTAAAAGTGGCCTATTTTTAACCTGCTTACACAAAAGAGATTATACAGTGTGTTCAGACAATAGCAGCAACAGGTATTTATTACCCGTCCCGCTGGTCGTTTGGCGGCCTTATGTAAAGTCAGGAGCGAATATTTATTCTCCCATAAATCGCTGCTACTACACGTCTCGCAAACTGACGTCTTTACATCTTAACCCAGTGTCCCGCACAATTTTCCCTCCGCTCTTTTCCACCTTTTCCCCCAAGGCTCTTCTTTGAAGTGACCGATTCGCCCACCCACAAACATCCAATTAATCTGCACCATTAATGAGCAACTGTAATTTTTTCCCCTCTACGATATACCAACTTTTGTTCTGTTATTTACGATTTTTTCCTCGTTTCAAAATATTTTCTCATTAATTCTCACTAAGATTAAGTCGATGCATGTTTTAAAAAAAATGTTTGTAAAGAAAAATAAAGTGAAAAAAAGAGTAAAAATGCCTCGAGTTCCTCCCAAAGCCTCGTTTTCGATGTAAAGTGTATGCATAAAGTGCAAAAGGTCACCTGCCTCTCACGCCATGAGTGATAAGCATCAAATTTATTATCGATGGCTCCAACAGATTAACGAAGCATCACATACAAACAAGAGGTGTCCATCAATGTGTCAAGTGGTGTTGGAGTTGGCGTCAGGCGTACAACTCAATTGGGGTTATCAATAAGGTTAGATCTTAGATCTGATCGATTTAATCGCAGGTATTCAGGTCTGGTCTTGAAATCCGGGGTGGGGAAATAATGGTAATAAGATTTCGACCCAATCTGAGGCTAGTTCCTGTGGGCTTATGTCTTGTGATTGGCTGTGTGCAGTGCCAATTTGTTTCAACGACTCCATTCATGTGTGCTTGTTACATAAACAGGCAAAAATGCATGTGGGTGAGAGTTTTATTGGTAGACAAATGGGGAGTTGGGAAATGTGTGGTGTGGATGTTTAAGGGTGTGGTTTTTGAGCTACTTTTTGTTGTTGTTGCAAAAACAATTTTTGAATTTTGTTTTTTAAAAAATCAATTTTATTTGCTAGTTTTGGTTTTTAAAGTTTTTATAGTTTTTGGAAAATTTTTTTCTTTATATTTGTGGATCAAAAACTTTATTTAAAAAAAAAACCCCAAAAACTAAGATATTGAATGCCACTAATGTGAATTGTTTGATTTTGTATATGATTTTTAAGGTTACTTTTATTAAGTTCGGTTCTCCCTCATCTAAGTACTTTACACCTTTCCATTTACACTTAAAGAGGAAACCTTGCTACTACACATCTTATTTGCACCTGGTGTTGTTTCAGAAGTGTAGTCTTTAGTCTTTTATTTACTTATCAACTCAAGGTGTGCATTGAGTGACCTGTTAGTTCAAGTTCATGCAAAAACACTCATACAAAGAATTTAGTTTTATTTTTACTATTCTAAAAAAAATTATTAATTTTTTTTTTTTTTTTTTTTTTTATTTTTTACATTTATTTACATTATTTAAACCTGTAACATGTCAATTTATCACATCAAAGCATAATAATTTTTCCTTGTAACCTCATTTATTTTACCTTTTTTCAACTTAATCGACCTTTGATTTTATTCATCAACGACTAAATATGACATGTTTATTACTGAGCATGAAATAATGCCTGACTGCTTATAATTATGAAGTACGGTAACTGGAAACCCAATATGGAGTATTTCCTGGTGTGTCTCCTCTCACTCCCTTCCTTCCCTACACTTCACCCTGCTGCTTTTTTCCAGTTTTCTTTGATTCCCATTTTATTACCTCATTGAATTTTACCTAAATTATAAAGTCACTCATCTTTCACCTCCTTTAACCCAGTTGATAGGTCCAATCCCTCCCACAACGCAGCGTTTTCTCGGTGATCGTAAATTACACATGACTGCTCATCTATGTTGTATACACCCAAATGGGATAATCGTTGAAATAAATTAAGCATCGAAGATTTCATTACTTTTTTCCCCTTTAATCCAGTCATAAGTTTCTAATATTAAATTTCTTATTTTTTTAGAAAAAATATTTTTTGGTTGTTAATTACCCTATTGAAAAAGTTTCATTTGCTGAAAAATGTTTCAACGTGAAATGAAAAGGTTTATTGATTCTCTGATATACTTTATACAACAAATATAAAGTGTTGCAATTTTATTTTACTACTGTCCTCTAGCAATTATAAAAGCAATTGAAAAGCTCTAAAGTAAAAATAATATCTGTTCATTCAGTGTAGAATTTTTATCTACTCAACAAGGGATTATGTAAAATAGAAAAAAGTAGATTGTGGTGATTGTTAGTTTGGTATAACGAGGAGTCGTTTCACGTTGAATGAGTTGAATAATGAGCACGCAATGAAAATTACACAGAAAAGAAGGAATAATGGAATTCATGCATTGCTCCATCCATCAATCTCGCCTTAATTACTTTTTACTACAGTTGGCAATGATAATAATAATAATGCAGATACAATACAATAAAACAAAACTGGACACAATTTGCATTAAACATCGAATCAGGGCAAATTCAACGGGTTAATACCAGTGAAGAAATGCCATTAACCTGTACTTCCTGTGCTTGAAATCGTGAAAATTCCCATTGATCACATACCCGAGTTTAACGGTCTTTTAAAGATACTTGCATTGGAAAAGAGGAAAAATTCCAAGGAACTTCCCATAGTTCAGTAGTGAAGCAAGTAGGGGTTTAATGGTGTGCAAGAATTAGCTTTTTTTCCCCTCCATCTCTTCATCTCCCAACCCCTACAAAAAGGACAAACTCCTATTTCCTATTTCTACCAAATTATGTAACTTTTCGACATTAAAGGGTAAAAATTTACGATCGATATTATGACATTGCACCTTAATTTTATTGAGTTAAGCAAGTTTTGGGTGTGGAGCGTTTACGACACACGAGGAAAAACATGAAATGTTGCTTTAACTGTGTAAAAACATCAGTTTTAGCTTTTAAAAAAAAATGTTTTTGTTGTTTCTGAACAACTTTTGGGGTAAACACACACAGAAATAAAAGTGTAAAGAGGGTGTATAAATGATACTAAAACACCAATTTTACAACTTTGATGTAAAACTTACACTGCAGGCAATGCAATGTTTGTAAATTTACACTCTTTAGTTACTTTTTGGTGTAAATTTACATCTACAGATGTGCAATAGCTGACATGAAAGGTGTACACTACAGGACAATTATGTTGGGTACACACATACAAATAAAACACCAATTTTACAACTTTTATGTAAAACAATGTTTGTAAATTTACAACTTTAGACATGTTTTAGTTACTTTTTGTTGTAAATTTCCCTTATTTCTATGTGTGTATAAAATGAGCCCAATGTTTACTTTCTTACCTATTTTGATGACATGTCCGAAGACGTTTTCGTTGCCTATAGCCGAGCAATTCCATCGCCGAAATCGGAACTGGTTCTGGCACTCGACGACGGCGATCCGTGCGCCGTCGCCGACGGCTGCGACGGCATCCGGCATGGTTTGGCAGAAGGCACGCTGTGCAGGCGCGAGGCCGGGAATCTTGGAGCAAATGACGCTTGCGCCCAGCGCCGCCACACTCGCCGCCGTCCTGCAAAGACACACGACCAGGAGCAAGGAACCAGCAGGACCGGCGGGCCGCATCTGCACCATGTCCCCGCGTCAGCAGGAGCAGGAGCACGAGACGGGGCGACGCCTCTCGGCAGGGTGCGCACGAAACACCGTTCGTGCGGGCAGCATAGTGGACGATGGCGGCGGCGAGTGTGCGCTACTGCCACCGCCGACACTGCTACCGCTCCTTGACGGACGAGAGGCCACGTGGGCGCGCGCACTGACGTGGCTCGGGGAACGCGCCATGGCGTTCACTGCGAAAAGCACTGGACCGATTTGTGGGCACATGGCCAACTCGATTGTACGAGGTGATCAATGCGCATGCCCTGTAAACGCCCCTCCGCACGAAAGTGCCCGAGGGAACGGAGAGGATAAAACTCCCCACAGTTCGCTCTCGGCTCTGATGCTTAACTGCATTTTAAGAGAATTCGTTTTCGTTTCGTACTCCAAAAACCAATTTGAGACCTTTAGACTTGTTCTGATTTGAGACACTGATTTCATTGTTACCTATTTGGAGAATTGTTAAATGACAGTAAATCACTTGCAATTGTTTCTACTGTTTATATTTATCATTCTGTACGATTAATGTAATTAAAAAGATGTGTTATTTATGCATTTGACACAATCGTAAAGAAAACTATTAGCATTGATAAGATCAGTTTTAGTTACTCAAAATTTCGCATTGTAAATTGCAGGGAGAAGCTGACCTGGAGGCAAAAGCATTAGGCTTCTTGGATGACCAGGTGTACAGCTTACAAATGAAATCATTTTGATGCACACCTGGGATTAGCTTTCAAGTGAAGCAAGATCATGAACATTTTTTTGCTATTTGAAATTATACAATTGTGTGACCCTCAGCAATGATTGATGTACAAGTGTACACATAAACAAACACTAACCTTATTAACTGAGGTAGAGTAGTTTGAAAAATGTCATTTGTGGAACATCTGTTGTCAGGTTTTACATGGGTTTTGCTTGAATTTTTTGAATTGTTAAATTTGTGGCTGAAAATTACAATTTTTAAAGATAATATTTGTATTCTGGGGTTCTTTAAAATTCCTCACTAACAAGTATGAAAATGAGAATTTGATGAAAATTGTTTGCAACAATAAATATTTATTCAAAAAAATGTGATTTAAACAAATAATTCAAAAATTATATTGTTTGGCTTCGTTTTGTACTAACTTGTAAGAAAATGAGAAATTAATAAAATTTAATAAACTCTGTTTTCAACAATAAATATTTACTTGTATACAAAAAATATGATATAAAAAAATTCAATAATTTTATTGCTAAAATGATAAAAACAATTAATTCTCAGTCATTAACTCATTGTTGAAAAGTTTAATTGCCAAAATTGTTTCAAATTTCAACAATAAATTTTCTATTTTCAACAATTAAAACATTGTTAACACCTTTAAAACCTCATCTTTAATTCCACTTTTAAACCACAACAATAACAACTTCTAAAATCCATGCAAAACTAATTCATTTTTAACATCTTGTATTCCAAGAAAAATGACACCATTAAATTATCAAACCAAACCCCAAAAACCAACATTTCTACAACAATATCAAACATTTCTAATTCAATTCAATTCACAAAAAAAATCGACAGTAACCAAACCCTAAAGTCCAACTTTCCCAACATACAGGAAAAATAAAAAGTAAAGTCATCACCCGTCAAAAGTGTCACTTTCCATTATCACACCCATGTCAATCAAAACCCCAAGGTTTGTTATTGGACGGTATCAATGACAAAAAAGCTTCGGCCGTAGAGAGGGTGCAAATGTAAAGGAAATGTTATCGGGTCATAAAAGAAAAGAAAGAAAAAGAAAGAGAAAAAAAAAAAAAAAAAAAAAGGACGCACGCGCCTAACGACGACCCTCTGACAGTTGATGGCCTCTTGGCTCCGTGCCACAAAAGTGCAGTTAAAATGAAAACTACAAGCTTTGATGTCGCTGTAATGAAGCGGCACTAGTTTCGGGAATTAAGGCAAGATTTAATGTGCTGAAATTAAAGGTAATATAAAAGAGATTAAAGAAAACACACACGAATAATTTTTTTCGTCTACGAGAGTGTCTCATCGTGAGCAGAAATGTGAATCAGGTTCGCCCAAATGACTATCAAAGATGCTGAAACAGATTTTGAGGTCAGGTGTGAAATGTTTGTTTAATTGAGTATACAAGGAGTAATTGTCGCTGTAAATATTGCACGTTGCATTAAAATGTCTAATAAAAGTTTGGAAATTTCTATTTAAGTTGGGTTCTTACAGTACTATAAATTTCTGCTTGTTCATAAATGTCATTGCTAGACATGTGTGTTTGGTTTAACTAATGGAATAAGTAGAAGAAAGTGAGTTGTGAAATTTTTTAATGTTATGAGTATCGTTTTTGAGTGGCCTTATTTAAATAATAAATGAAAGGAAAGAAGGAAGAAATGATATTTAAGACTGTCGTAGATATTAAAAATTACAAACAATATTAACGACCAATATTCAAGACAAGTCAAAACTCAGAATTAAGAAACGGTTTTTTTTCCAATGTAAACAAGTTCTACATTCAAAGAGAACAATGATTTCTAAGTAATAAAATTATAATTTTAAAGGAATATTAGAATATTTTGAAAAATTTAAGAATATTTAAGAGATTTTTTGAGAATATTTATGCGAATATTTTCATGATTTTTCGAGCATATAACTTTCCGTTCCTTACTCAGAATAAACTTTAAAAAAAAAATACAAAAGAAAATAAAAAGTCAAAAAAAAAATACCGGTACTTAATTACTCACAAGTCAGTTTCATCAACAAAAATTTAAAATGAAAAATTTCTTCTTAAATGGCTGTTTGACCATACCGTATATTATTTAACCACACTTTACGACCTTTTTTTTCTTAAAGCTACTTTCTCCCAAATAATAAAAATTATTCATCACTTTACGAGTTCATTCATTTATTATTTACTATTCCCCACTACGTAGGCGTTGATTTATTTTTATTTCATGTCAGTAACCTAAAAGATCAGTGACTTCAATATCATACTTTACCTCAATTTCTTCTTCTTCACCATTCAAACTCAATTTTTTTTCAACCAAAAAATTCATAATTTATGTCAAATTTTATCTCAAACCAGTAAAAAAAAAACTTTACTAAAATGGTAAAAAAAAGGGATAAGTCACGTCTCCTCGTTCCACATAAATGCATCAAAGAGTACATTGGGTCCACTACAAACACCTGGTTCTGTGAAAAGATGCTCAACAGGTCAAACTGGCACCCACACACATTTTTATTATTACGCAAAGGATTGGCATGTGCCAAAAATGGACTTGGCCAATTCTTCAAGAACAGCAAACCTGGGAAGAGTTGTGGAACGACAAATTACACCCCTGCAACTACAACGACCCCCAAAGGCTTTGATTTTCACTTTAATTTATTGATCTATTTACTAGACCCACACATTATCATCAGATTTATGTAACCACTTAAGTGAAATATTGATCATGCTTTATTTATTGATTGTGCTTTCAATTAAGGCTATGGACAATAACTTTGACCCACTTGCACTGACCTTTACTGAAAGTAATCCCTTACCATTAATTAACAAAGATCTTGAGATATCAGCTGTTTATCAACATGAAATCTGAATTCATTATTTACTCTTTTGCATTATTTATACAAACCACGGTCACAAAGTAGACTTAAATTTATTTTATTTTATTTTTTATTTTTTTTTTTTTTTATAAAAAAAATACATTTGAATTTTAATTACATAATCTGTAGATAAAATAGAGGATTTGTGTTTATGTAATTTTTTTAAAAATTGATTTTTGAATCTGAAATCAACTTGAATGTACTGTAATACAGACCTTGGTTAGGGTTTAGTCTGGTTAGTGAATAGTGTAAAGTGAGTCAAGAGAGTGAAGGCAGGGGAGGTTACCCCCTACTGCGCCACCTGGAGAGTGAATCTTGTAGTCGGTGTTATTACACATGACGCCCACTGGACTTCCTTCACTGGCAGGTGAGGCGAGTGCAGGTCTCAAAGGTCGTGCGATCCATACCCAGTTTCTTCAGTTATTTCTGTTTAATCCTCACAAATCCCTGTTTGTAGCTCCCTATTTCGAGTTTTCTTAAACCTGAGACTTCTTTTGCTTTTAAGCTTATTTCAACTAACCGGTTGAACTAATTGAAATGTTCTGGTTTTAGTTTCATATTTCTGTAATCTTAAGAGGAATTTGAAAATTATGAAGTGAATTTCGGTAAACAAACAAAAAAAAAAAAAAAAGAATTTGAAAATAAAATTTTCTTAGTGAAATTAGAAATTTTTTTTTTTACTGTACCGGTAGTTGAAGTTTTTTCTCGTGGTTCACTTGAAGTTAACAAGAAACTTAGGTAATTAATATTCGCATTATTATTTGTATCATTATTTAATAACAATGTCATGAAGACTAATGTTAATAATCAACTTCATTCATAATATTGTAATCTAAAAAATACAATTTTAATGTTTGAAATAAATGTTGGAAAACTCATAGCGTAATGGTGCCCTCTAGATGTTGAAATTTGCAACATGATTTTCTAACAAATATTTGAATTAATTTCAAAATTGCAGGGAAAAAACTTATATATTATGGTCGAATGTTTGAAATATTTCTTAAATTAATTTTTTTAGAGCATTTATTTTTTGTTTTTTTTTAGAGGATTTTAGAATTTTTCGATATTCAAATAGATCTACATCTACGTAATAATTATTTATATGCTAATCAAGACATTTCACGTTTTAAAAAATAGAATTACGGTAGCAATGTCAAGTTCTCCAATGGCTTTCACGATGCGCAAAACCAGAAAAAAGATTCGTTTCCGGTTCGCTGTCGGCGCTCATATAAGATGTATCATTCTCTCCATTGTACGTCAATTTTTCGATTTTTCTGCTTTTGTTTTCACATAATAACCGTCGCAAGTTTATTTTTATGGGATACTACGTTGGAAAGTTGATTTTACACTCAATTCCACAGAAGATTATCGTATCGGCATCGTGAAACGAGTTGAAAAAGAACATAATCGGTCTTGTTTTGGCGCCACTTTGCAATTTTCTACTCCAGTTGGTGATTCGCTTTTCCATTTTCCCGATATACTGTATAATAATTCTTTTGTGAATGAATTTTATGTTAATACGATGTAAGTGTGTTAAACTCTTGCAATATATATATATATAATTGTAATATAATACAGTCGAGTCCGCTTATAACGACATTTAAAGGACCGCCCAAAAAATGTCGTTATAACCGATTGTCGTTAAAACCGACTCCGCTTATAACGTCATTTTGACGTTATAA
>JAQFZP010000892.1:0-25545 GCA_034695745.1 Geophilus truncorum | reverse complement strand
AACTCTCCAACCGCGTTTACTCACGCGCGCACGTATCTCATTTTTATATCGTGTATTGTTAACTTGATTTTCTCTTGTTAACAGTCGACAAATCTTTTCTTCTTCTTTACTTTTATCACGTGAGAATTTTTATTTATTCATTTTATATTTTATATTTTTTTAGAAATAAAATATAAACAAAGAAAATCAGAAAATAAAATGATAATATTTACTTTTATTTTCATAAAATAGTTTTAAAATATTTATTAAAACAGTTCTTCAGAGACATTTAAAAATTAAAGCCTTAAACGGAAGCAAAGTTAGTTGAAAATTTAACACCAGTCAAAATAGGGCGCTTTAATACAGACCAAAGTGCCCATTGGTTCCTCGAGCATTCTGATTCTGGGCGTTGCCGTTGCATTTTTTCTAGTTAGTAATGTGCTCTAAATAGAGTACAGTGAAATCTGTTACGATGTTAATAATGAAATAAAATTTTACTGTTGCAGATAAGATACAAACCACAGACCGATATCAGAAAAGGATCGGTTTCGATAGTTTTATGCGCCTGAACCCTGGAACCAGTTCTTTCAATTTTCCAGTCAACTCGTGGTCACAACTCTACTGGAAGCACACGTTTTTTCAACCCTAAATTAAAATGGCCGATGATGATCTTCAAGCGATTAGAGAAAAACGTTTAGCCGAATTACAACAACAACAGCAGGTGAAAATGTTACAATTTTAAGAAAAGATTTAATAATAAAATTCTATGAGTGAAAATCTAATTTTTAACTTCGACATTACGCGACTTCTAAAATTAAATGTAATATGAATATTCCATTTGTGTACTGACATGAGGATTTTTTCATTTCGTAGGGTACGAATAAAAATAAAGAAGAACAAGAAGCTAGAGATACTGAGATTAAAAATTCGATCCTAGCTCAAGTGTTAGACCAAAAGGCACGAGCGAGATGTGAGTATACCGCAAACATAATTTTATTTAATATATTCATGATATCGTAATTTTTTTTTAATTAAAAATTTAGTAAACACAATTGCGGTAGCTAAACCTGAAAAGGCTCGCATGGTAGAAAACATGTTGGTCAATATGGCAAGAATGGGACAACTGCCTGGAAAAGTGAGAAATTCAAAATAAATGAAAGAAATGTGAAAATCAATTAAATAAAATATTTTTGTTTATAGCTCTGTGAAGACGATTTAATAAACTTATTAGAACAAGTAACTGAAAAAACTCAGAAAAAAACAACAGTAAAGGTACATTAATCTAGTTTTTTGAGAAATTATGTTTTGTGTAATTTATTTTCTTTAATTATAATAGTTTGATAGAAGGCGTGCTGGATTGGACGACGAATTCTAAATTAATTAATAAAACATCGCAAAACTGATTTTGTATTTTTTGTTTCAATTTTTTTTCTCCCGATTATTAATGAATTAAATGTGTCTGAAGCTCTGAACATTTGCATGCTGTTTTAAAAATTAAAAAATTATTTCTTTTTTTTTTTTAATATTTTAATGCAAATTATGTTAAATGTTAAAAAAAAAACTTAAAAAAAACTGCAGCTTGTGTTTTTGCATATGTGAGGTCTCATTTAAGTGAGGAATCACGAAAAGGTGAAATGTCGGGACATGCTTTGAAAGAATGTTTATAAATACCTGCAGGACTAAGTTCCCGCCCACACTGAAACGCACCTGGGTTCGGTCAGCTTGGTCCATTTATCGCCAGGGGATAAAGATGCATTTTACTAAATTTAAATTCAAATATCTCGAAATTTTTTCCTTGAAATTCAATTATCTCTTATCATTTAATTCATTCATTTCACATTAGAAAAAGACCAATAATTTCTGAATATATTAAAAGAAACATTTATCATTTTGACTATAAATTTTGATTATAATTTATGATATTAATAAAAATGCATTAATAAAAATCAATACAAGTACACATTTTGTATGTTTATATATATAATATATGGTATAATATACGGTATAAATAGCCTTAATCATTTCAAGTGAAAAATGTCAAGAGATTAGTCAGGAATTTTCGGCATTTCTTCTGCTGACCAAGTGCAGGCTGTTCAGTTGCAAAACCATTCTCAAGTCAAGCAAAGCACTTAAATCAACACGCTTCAGGCTAAAGGGGATAGTAGCAATCAGGTAAGGAATTTACACTAACACGTTTTGCATCGTAGATCGTTACATTTCTTTTTAACTCACTTATTAGCAAAGTTTTTATTGACAATTAGTGTTGATTAAGATCAATTTAAATAAGTTATGAATGTATTTCGAGGTAGTTTCTTTTCGCGTCGCCTTTTCTAAACCACTTGGCTTGTTGATCCAAAAAATCATTCGGGCATGAAATTGATTTCGAAGGATCATGAAGCTGAAGCGAATAGTTTTGGTTCCAACTGTAATATTAAGTTTGAATGAAATAGAAATTGTTTGTGCTGTTTAGGGATTTGTTGTTCGTTTTAAGTTCGAATCAGGAATTCGTTAAAGCTACGCAAGTGTCAGGTGGTTTTGTATGAAAATTGAAGATTGAACGTGAGCAATGAAATAATTATTTTAAATCATTTAACCAGCAATGGATTTGAATTGAACTGGAACACATTTTTCAAAATTAATAATTTGAAGTATTTTAATGAATTATTCAGGCGAGGAAAATTTTTATACGCAGTTTTAATTTTAATAATTATTTTAATATTTGATTTATGTGGATGATCAATTGCACCTTAACATAAAAAATTGTTTGGAATTGGTTATGAATTTTATATAAATAATTAATTTGCATTTCTAATTTCAAACCATAAAAATAAACTAAATAACTCATAATTTCTAATTTTCAATTTTATTTCTCACACTAGAAAGTAAATAGACCATCTACACCACAAACCGACCTTATTTGATTTTAATTTCAAATTTTTCTTGTTTTTTTTCTTTTTAGTATCAAAATGGAGAAACTACACACGTTTTGTATTTTGGTACTCATTGGTGTGTCTCAATACATTTTACTTGCGACTTCATCATGTAACGAAGCTATCTGTGCTAGTATTGTAAGTAAATGTATGTTGACGCAGTCCTGTAAATGCGACTTAAAAAACTGCACGTGTTGTCGAGACTGCTACAATTGTCTAGATGATTTATATTACGAGTGCTGTTCGTGCGTAGGTATGGGTACGACATTGTCACACTGTTTTGTGATCAATTGATTAATTTTTGTTTTACTCATTTCCTATAGAAATGTGTCCGACGTCAAACGATACCGATGTGCCTCCAAGTAAAAACAGTAATGTTGGAGAACTACCAGAGAAGATTCCTGATTTATTCAATGCCTTAACTGAAGAACAGGATAGACAATTACGTTGGGTTGCTTACAGTTACCCAATTCATTTGGATGTTGCTTTCTTTAGCCCTAAATTAGATCAAGAAATTAAAATGATTGCAGGTATAACTATTAGAAAAAATTAATTTTTTTTCAATTTTCAATCAATTTAAATAAGTTTTTAGATCCAAAATTGCACTTAATTTAGAATAAAGTCGATTGTTACTATAGATAGTGTTGAAAAAATGTATTTACAAACAACTTGTTTTTATCTTTATTCTCTAGTTTCGTCATCGACGTCTCAAGGTGTTGATAAATACGAGGAAGCAGCTGTAAACTGTACTGTGGCGTTTATGAGTCAATGCATGTCGTGGAACAAATGCAAACGTTCGTGTACCTCGATGGGAGCTTCGAGTTACCGTTGGTTTCATGACGGGTGCTGTGAATGTGTCGGCGATACATGTTTGAATTATGGCATTAACACTAGCAAGTAAAAATAGGTTTACATAAAAAATTTATGAATGGTTTTAATTGATGCGTTTGATTTCCTTTTAGATGCCTCAAATGCTCTGAGGAACAAGTTGGAGATTTAGACGGTGCCGATGTGGATTTATCGGAAATTGGGGAAAACGACACTGGAAGTGAAGCAAAGACAGAAGTCAAAGACTCCATAGACGAACAAGCAGAGGACACAGAAAAAATGAAAACGATCGAAACAGAAACCGAAGTTAATAAATAAACTTTAAAACGGGAAAACACCTATACAAGAAAAGTATTATAAAAATACTAAAGTAGTACAGAGTTTTGTACTGTAGTACATTCCAGAGGCTAATTTTGTTACTATGAGATTAATAGTATTTCAGTAGTGCCTTAAAAACAACCGAACCATCTGTTCAAATTTTTTAGATTTTTTGTTTTTGTTATCTTTACAATTTTTTTTGTGTAAAATATGTTGTTATAGCTAGTTTAGTTGGTTGGGTGATTATATTTATTTCGAAATAAAAACTATTACGTCGTAACAGCTGTAAGGTCTGTTTTTATATCTAATTAACACTAAACCGACGAGACAATTATGGAAACATTTTTCAGTGCAAAAATTCAGTTTTGTCTCGAAAGATTGCTAAAGAATTAAAGACTTCCAATTTATACCAAAAATAAAAACATCTGAAGTGCAAAATAAAAATGTTGTTGTCCTTGGACTCAAAAGGTTAAGTCAATACTGGAAAAATTCATGGAAAAATGCCAAAGTGACATTTTTTATATTCAAATTTAAAGCATTATTTACATTTTGAAATCGTTAAAATCCCACTTGAGAGCAATATAAACCGACTGAAATAAACACGAAAAAACTAAACTACACATTTTTTTTGTTATTGACATTTATTTTTTAATAAATACACGTTTTTTGGATATGATAACTTTTAAATTCAACCTGTCTTTGTTTTTGGTTATCAAATATAGAAATTTCAAACATAACTCTGGTAATGTTTTAACCTATACATTATAAAGCAGATAAAGAAAACTTTTAGTTTTTCTATAAGTACACCCTTTATAAGAAAAATGTTAATAAAAACAATAAAAAAAATTATCATTTAGTTTGTACTCATTTAGTGCAAACAACTTGTCTAACACGCAGTTTTGGAGCAAAACATTGAGCAACTTTGACAGATTTCTCCATCGACATCAAATACAGAATCATTGAAATGATAATAATAAAATAACTATTATAATAAAATCAAATTTGATAAAATTAAGAAAAAACAAAAACAATCACACTGGCACTGGTTGTGTTTCAAATAAAATACTCTTATCATAGAATGACACCTATAATCATTAGATCTTACGATTAATGATGTTTGGCAAACAAGTAAACAATAAACTAACAAAAATTACTTAGTAATAAACAATATGATGAAAAATAAATGTATTTGAGCAACTCCAGACTCATTTCCATGCCTCATGAAAATAGAACTTCAATATCTTTCAGTTATCTGAAATTCTTGTTATTAGTATTGTACAAAAGTAATAATAATATTAATAAAACTTTTCCCAAATATATTACCATTCCAATAATATAAATTTAAGGTTCTGATAATCAAAGTAATAAAACAATTTGTTTACGTTGGATTACCGAACAAATAATACTTTTTCTCCGTTTTGTTTCTGCTTTTGCAATCGAATCCAGACGGTGGCAGTCCTTGTGGGTAGTCGGGAGATAAAGCCCAATTTACGGGTTTGGATAACATTCCTGAATTTTCATAACCGCAACAAAATGATGAATTTGGGCTGAGTTGTTTGAGTGGCCAAGTGCTTGTTCTGGGACACTTTCCATCCTAAAAAACAATAAATATTTTTTTTATAAAACTGAAGTGTGTGCCAAAATTGACCAAAAACTTACAGCAATCATATCATCAATACTTTTTGTTCGAAAAGATGAAGAGTTCGACATCCGGTTAGTTTTACACAAACTTTCTCCACTACTGTGTCTCCTAAAAAAAAAACTCGTTTATAAATTCGTATTATAAGTTTAAACCGTCTTACCTTTGTCTTACGCTCGCCATCAAATCAGATCCTACAAATTCCAAACCCATGAAGAACTCGGATTCTTTGGTACTCGTTTCCGGACTCGCAAATGTGGTGGGAATCAACTCACAACTGTTCTTCGTTACACAGCTATTAAAAAAAAAAAACAATTTTTAAAACTTAACTTTTAAATTTCCCCATTTCTATTACTGTAATTGCTGCAAATTCGTTCCTGCAGTCCACGCCGAGTTCGTGACGGGAGTTGAATGCTCGGCTCCACCAACTTCGAGTAATGATTGCAATCGCAAGTCACTGTATGGTTGTAATCCTTCGGTTTTATTCCACGAAACAAAGTCGTCGTATTGATTCTGAACAGCGTGTTTGTTGTTTTCTAGTTGATCAGCACCAAATGCACCTGAGGAAGTATGTTGAGGTACGGTAGGCCACAGCGAAGTTTGGCTATTATTTGAATTGCCGGCGAGTTGGTTAGATGGATCTGGGGTTGGTGAGGATGGATTACTGGGTTGGCAGGAAAGTAGACTGATGACATCCTGAAGTTCTTCATTACTCGCAAATGTACTCGATTTCTGAGAATCTAAAATTAAAAGTGTAGATATTAATTAACTTTGGTTATAATATATTTACTCGTACACTTTTACCAGTGCTCCCTCTTTTGGTGTTGGCAGATAAATCAAACGATGGTGATCTCGAATCATCACTAGCAAGTGGCATTAAACTCTCCTTATCAGCAGGCCACAGACCCTGAAGATGGCTGCTGTCCATTTCCATCCGTTTGCCAACTGTAGGCCACTGTTTTGGCAACCAATCATTCGACGAACTTTGGCGCAATCCACCAAAAGACCAGCGCCTTTTGGAAGGCTGATTAATTGAGGGACAAGGATAAGAATCGTTTTTAGCTCCAATACTGAAATTCTGACTGAAATGCAACCGTAAATTAAATAAATGTTTCTGCATTTCGGACAACGATTCAGTCCACGACGCCATTAAATCTAGGGGTTCCTTCAGAGCCGACTCTAATGGTGTGGAAGTGAATGATGACAACTTGCTTTCGCTGGACACCGAAGACAGCAGTTGAACGAGTGTGTCAAACATTGAAACTGAAAACTGATAATGAACTTGGATGATTGCTAGAAAACAAGCCACGAAGAGCTGCAAAAATAAATTTAAAATAAATATCAATTTTGATTTGATAAATTTGAAAATATTACGTTATTAGTCTCGTTGAAATTTTTTTCATTATGATTGTTGACTATGTTGTCTCGAAGGGCAGCCAGTACCTGATCTTCAAAATTAGTCGCGAGTTTTTTGGTACTAGTCGACAGATTACTCCACAAAGTTACGAAATGGCCAGCCATTTCTTGAGCACTTTTAGTTCCGACTGTCGGATCGCATGTTATCATCGACAAGTTTTCCTCCAAAAGCTTTGCCATGCATAATCCTGTATGGCACAAGTAAAGTAATTCCTAAAAAAAAAAAATAAACATCACTTTTATTAACATTTCTTTACTATTTGTAAGAAAAATCGATTCTTACATCAGTGTACGCACTGCATACACTATAAACTTGTCGCAATTTCTCCAAATTGGATCCACCGTCTTCTTTTTTCTCGTAATTTACGAAAGCTGCATACTGGTGGCCATCAGGTGTATCAGTCAGCTGTGAATCGTAAAAGACGGTTTGACCAAGTGGTGGTTGATTAGGCGTGACGTTAAAAACGCGTCGAAGGTTTTCCATTTCATTCACAGTCAATATGACTCATTACTGTACAGCTTTTTCTATAAATTTATCTCTCAAATTAAAATCTTGTCTTTAAGTCAACAGCTGTTATTTGTATCCTTTCAGCCTTTGAAATTGTCGCAACAAGGGTTATTTTTAGTCTAATATAACCCTTCTTCTAATCAAATTTTTTCCACATTAAGCATTCAAATTCTTGTACTTCTTTTATCTCAAAGGAAACATCGATGTCATGACTGATTATATCTGGAAAAAGGAAAAAAAAAGAAAATAAATCAATAACACTTATTAAATTATGTCTGAAATAAATCAATGCATTCGCTCACTGCAAAAATGTCACCTACGTGCTACAAGTGCTAGGTACAAAAGGAATATGTAGCTCAATGGGCATCATAAAAAAAAAACACTAAAAAAACAAAAAAATGTAGGGGAAAAAAAAAAAATCTTGACCTAAGCCTAAATTCAAAACTCCTAAAGTTTGTCGGTCACGTCCACTCTCATTGACTTTGTCTTTGAAAAAAATTTTAAGAAGTGAGAAAAATTCCTCAGTTCTACAATGTATTTATCTGTTTAAATGCCTCACTCTTTACACATTGATAAGCTGGAAATTTATTAAGGGCAAACCGTTTATGACGCGCAAAGCACTAGTAAAAGCAATTTCAACTTGCAGAAATAGAAAAATTCACTTATGCATTCGATATATTAATTTTACCACACTTTGCAAAGTTCTTTCTATCCCATAACACCATTTCCCATCACGATACGTACCACGTTTCAGGTGACACTGAAATCCAATGACAATCTTCCATCACTGAACCCGAATTGAGGGCACAAGCACAGCAGTAGCATGCGCTTTACACAGAACAGCTAACCACAGGAAGGCATCGCACATTAACGACCTTTTTATTATTGAACATTAAAATAAATTTGTTGTTAATATTTATTTATATATTGAATTAATTTAGAAATTTTTACCGTGACCAAAATTTATTTTATTACATTTTATTTATTCTTTAAAAACTTTCAATAAATATAACTAAAAATAGTTACCGTTTATATTAAAACTCTTTATGATACCTTTTTACGACGTGTTTACAATCTCTTTTAAGTTCGGAGTATTTTTTTATTTTATTTATTAATTTTTTAAAGCTTTATAGTGATTTGGATGGGTGCGACATCTAGCGAGAAAAACTACAACTAGTGCAAGAATACCAACAGGTCTCATTGCGTGGCGCTAAAGGTATTCCAACATTTGAAAAGATGGCGGGCTGGATGCAAATGACTTGGCTCACTGAGGAACCAGCTTGGTTAAGTTTGCGGAAATATTTCAACGACCATGCAGCAGAAATTAACGTAAAACAACTGCTCTTGACTGATGCGCAACGGTTTGATCGTTTTCAGTAAGTTATTGCACACTAATTAACTGTACAAGGAAATCCCATTACTTTAGTAGTGTATTGCAGAGAAGTTCGCAGGTTACAGTGTCCTAATAATTTTTTCCTCAGTGGACAACATCATCATATTTTTCCCCAATTTTTTGTGCTCTTATAAACCAGTAATTTTTCAACAATTTTTTTTCTTTAAAACCTTGAGTTAGGATCTTTTTTTTTTTCAAAGTCCAAATGTTAAATGTAGAACGCAATAAATTTTAGTCAGTTCTCTATGGCTTATTCTAAAAATAACAACTCATCAGGATTTGTTATTGTACGCAAATAAGAGAGAAAAGAGACAAAATTATTTTTAGTTACCTCAACGGTACTGATATAAATTGGCTGGGAATTTCCTGAATTAGGGCAATTAAGTAACAAAAAATAAAATAATTTAATTTAATTTGTTGTAAAAATAGTCAATTCTTTTTTTTTTTTTTTTTTTTAATCTCAAATGATATTGAAATATTATTTTAGTTTAATACTTCAACCACCAAAACAAGGCGTTATGCTTTTCGACTACTCCAAGAATAGGATAACAGATGAGTTGATGCCACTTCTTTTTGATTTGGTATTAATTATTTTTTAATGTTTATTCTAATTATTAACGGAATGAAGCAATTTTTGTAAATAAATACGGTAAAATTGTAAAAAAAAATTTCTCTACTATCCCTCTTATAATAATCAGACCCAGCAAAGACAGCAGTAAATTCTTCAATTCTATTTGTAGTAACAGCAAAAAGTAACACTGAATAACAGCTATGCCGATGCCTTTTTAAGGAGCTCATGTGCATGCCTTCATTACCTTCTACCCAATTTTGAGGCCAATGTTCTCAAGACTAAATTTTTTTATCTGTGTCCCTAATAGTTTTATTATAAACCATAGACACAACTATTCGGCCGATGTGTTTGCATGAATATTTTTGGTTCAGAACATTAAATTCGTGCTTTGAAAATTGTTTACTGCGTTGTTGCCAATTCGGAGCAAGAAAGTGAAATTTTCTTCTACCAGAAAAGCTTTTGAAAGTAAAAATAAAATAATAAATAAAATATTTTAATTCCCATGAGTGTGTGATTAAAATGTCTATTAATAGTGCTTGAAAATCTGTTATTAATAACTTTAAAATTATTTCTTACGGTTAATTTTATTTTTATTTAATTATTAGGCCCGAGCCCGAAAAGTTGAAGAAGCAAGAGATTGCATGTTCTCTGGGCAGAAAATTAATGTGACTGAAAACAGAGCTGTTTTACATATTGCTCTTAGAAATGTGGGCAACCAAGCAATTTGGGTCGATGGCAAGGATGTAAGTTTTTTGCCAAATTAAAAAAAAAATGTGAATTTTTTTTATCAAAATTCCAAACATTTTTTTCCAGGTTATGCCTGACGTGAATGCAGAAATAAAGCATATCAGGGCATTTACCGAGGATATTAGGAGCGGGAAATGGAAAGGTTACACTGGAAGAAAAATAACCGATGTTGTCAACATTGGGATAGGGGGCTCTGACTTGGTATTTTTGTGAGATAAAAAAAAAAAGGTCAATTATTACAAATAAAATGTAATTTAAGGGGCCAATGATGGTCACTGAAGCCCTGCATGAAGTGGCCGACGGTCCCGACATTTATTTCGTGTCCAATATTGACGGAACAAACATTGCAACTACATTGCGTAAACTTAACCCTGAAAGCACTTTATTTATTATATCGTCTAAGGTATGACTAGATTTGTAATAAATGGGATTTATGTTGATATTTTGATTATTTTGTTTAGACTTTTACTACTCAGGAGACAATCACAAATGCTATAACAGCGAAAGAATGGTTTTTGACACATTCGAAATTCGTAAGAAAATTTTAAAAATAATTTAAAAAAAATTATGAAATATTTTTTTTAATATTAGGAATCTGCAGTTGCTAAACACTTCGTTGCTGTGTCTACGAACGTCGAGGCAGCCAAACAGTTTGGAATTGACGAAGCAAATGTATTTGGATTTTGGGACGTGAGTTATAGTCAACTCAAAATTAATAACACTTTTATCTTAATAACATCTTTGTGTTTTAGTGGGTTGGTGGTCGATATTCCTTGTGGTCAGCCATTGGTCTTTCAATTGCTGTTGCCATTGGAATAGACAGATTCGATGAATTACGCGCAGGTGCCAATTTTATGGACGAGCACTTCCGGTCAACCCCTTTAGAAAAAAATGTAAACTCGCACAAATGAAATCAAACCAATTATCTAATTACACTTATATTTAAAGTTTCCAGTTATCTTAGCTCTTTTGGGCATTTGGTACATAAACTTTTATGACGCAGAAAGCTACGCCATCATACCATACGACCAGGTAAACAAAAAAAACAACTACGGTATATTTAAAAAAAAAATCTACATTCTCTTTGTAACAGAATTTGAATAAACTGCCTAATTACATCCAACAACTCGACATGGAATCAAACGGCAAATGTGTCACACGTCAAGGCAAAAGAGTGAACTACAAAACTGGAGCTGTTGCATGGGGCGACTCTGGAACAAGAGGACAACACGCATTTCACCAGATGTTCCATCAAGGCACGCGAGTAACACCTTGCGACTTCATTGCACCGATTAAAACCTATCAGCCTTTGCGCAGCGGTTTACATCACGAAGTTATTAATTTCTCTGTCTTATAGCCTAGTGGGAATTAAAACAATTTTCTCTTCCAGATCCTTCTTTCTCATTTTCTGGGCCAAGCCGAAGTACTAATGCGAGGTAAATCAATCGAGAGATGTCGAGCGGAGTTGGAAAAAGGTGGATTGATTGGCGACTTGGTTAGCCGTGCTATCAGATTCAGGGTAAATGTCGTTGCTACTGTTTACATTTAGCAGTTTGAAAATAAATTACCACTTTTTTAATAGAGTTTTCCTGGAAGTCAGCCAACTAACTGTTTTGTTGTCAATCAAATCACACCCTTCATGTTGGGCGCACTTTTAGCCATGTATGAACACAAGGTTTTCGTGCAAGGAGTCATTTGGGATATTAATTCTTACGACCAATGGGGGTAAGAAAATAAATTTTAAAAAATCTTTTTTTTTTTTGATTAAAGCTTTAAAAATTTATTTCCTAGCGTTGAATTGGGCAAACAACTGGCTAAAGTTATCGAAGCCGAGTTACGCACGCCTGCGCCTTCGACAACTCATGATTCTTCCACAAACGGTCTTTTATCGTTCATAAAAGCACACAAGTTCAAACTGCCAGCACCAGCAAAGGCAAATTCAGTGGCACAAAACTCGACACCGGAAGCTGAACCAGTTGCAGCTTAAACGTTAATCAGTTCTACAAAACGGCACCGCTTTGTGAAATCATTATATATTTCTAATACACGTAATGTAGACTGAATTTTCGTCAGATATTGTCTTATCAATTCTGGGTGTTCTGGATCTACTTCCAAGAATAGTTTTCCATTCGGTCTTAGAAGTTTAGGTGCTAAATTAAAAATGTGTCTAATGACGTGTAAGCCATCTTCCCCGCCGTTTAGAGCTTTTATGTCTTCGTATCTGAAATACAAATGTAAAAAATATTTAAAAGAAAATAAAAATAATTTTAAAAAACGGTTTTCTCACAGTGTGATATCTGGACTTAATGTTGACAGTTGTTTTTCGGGAACATATGGTGGGTTGCTAACTATTAAATCAAATTTGTCATCAAAACTGACTCCTGAAATTCCATTTTCAGTTAGCTTTGCGTGATGAATTTGTAATTTCGTCATGTCGATTTCATTTAGTTTTGCATTTTGCCGCGCAAGTTCGCAAGCAAACTTGCTGTGGTCAATGGCTATACAATTTACCTATGCGAATAAAATATATTAGTTAAAAGTTTTGAAAAAAATAATTAAGATTTAATACTTGAGGAAGATATTTTACTAGAGAAAGTGATATGACACCACTTCCACAGCCTAGTTCTAATATTCTGATTTTCGAATTAAACGATTTTAATTTTTTTATAATAATTTCAACAAATTCTTCTGTTTCCGGCCGAGGAATAAAAACTGGTGGATGAAGTCGAATGTTTAAGTCAATAAACTGCCAACCTCCAACGATATATTGAATTGGCATGTGAGATAATCGGCATCGACAATACTTTTCTAGCTTAGTATTTTGTGCGGAGTCCAGAATGCTTGAGGATACTGAAGATAATTCGTCAATCTGAAAATTAAAATTTAAATAAGATAAGACTTTGTTACAAAATTACACTATACTTACACTTTTTAAGTTAAGTACTTGAACCATTATATGTTGTATCGACAAATCAGGTTTAGAAATATTGTTACTTTTAAATATTTTCTCCCAACTGTCAATAAGTGATGAAACAGTGTGAGAGTTTTTAATACCGATGCAGAATCTTCTTGATGCAAAATGGCTCAACTTCATCAAATTCCTCATCATCATCAATACCGTCTGAAAAAATTCCGATTGTTATTTTTTGTCACAGATGCCACAAGAGGAACAATGATAATTTTTTCCTCTAACAATATCCCAACACAACAATATCACTACTGAAATAAATGGTGGGAGGAAAACATTGACACGTTTAGGCCGACCAAGTCAAAATTTTAGATAGTTTTTCGAGCAATTAATCAATTTTTTGCATCTATCACATAAAAATTTAAAAGAATATAAAACTATAAAACAATTACCTAATCAACTCTGCAGTAACAAATATAATTCAGGTCAACACTTTCTTTTATATCAACGTGCTAACAGAAAAACTTTGATCATGGCTTTCTTCAAATCTCCCCGCTCTGTATTTGGTTTGGCCCGGTCGCTATTTAAACGTGTGGCGCCCCTATCGCTCGCAGCAGTTGGTTTTGTCGTCTGTCCACATTATCATTATCTACCCGAATTCGACGAGCCCGTCATGCCGGCCAATCCGAGAATGAAGAAGGCGCAGCGGACTATGAGTGTTTCGAGTTTAGAGCCCAAACTGTTGTTGACTGCAGAGCCTGTATGGAAACAGTTGCAATGTTACTACGAACAGACAGGATCAAAATTGAATATGAGGCAAATGTTTCAAGACGATCCCCAACGCTTCCAGAAATACAGGTGCGAGTGTCACTTATTTTTATCCTCTACTTGCCCTTGGAAGAAATATTTTTTTTTTCCTTTTTGATTCGTGCCGAAATGCATAAATGAGTCTACCCAAAGCAAAAAATGTTGTGAAAGTATGTGGAGCGATAGTTGTCATGGGTAAAAATAGTTTGGAAAAAAAATCATTACGTGTGAATTATGAGGTTGTCATGTAAAGAAGAATTTGTTATGATTTATAAAGTTAAGAAATGGTGTGAAATATAAATTTAAATTATTTTTTTTAATTAATTTAAAGTTAAAGAGTGCTGAAGTGTGAATTTAATTAAAGCATCCTTGAAAAATTGCTGTGTAATTGTCCTTTCAATGTTATCAGAGTACGTAATGGTTGAATTTATGTAATATTTTTTTAAACTTTCAGCATCGTTCTGCAATTACCTCAAGATGGAGAAATTTTGGTTGACTTCTCTAAGAATTTGATTAATGATGAGGTCATGGAGATGCTGCAATCACTGGTAATAAATTCAAAATTTAGTAAATATGAATTAAATATTAAATTATTCTTACAGGCCATAGACCGTGAATTAGAAGAAATACGTGATTTGATGTTTTTAGGGCAGAAAATAAATACGACAGAAAAAAGAGCAGTTTTGCACGTTGCTTTGAGAAACCGCTGTAACTCGCCCATTTTCGTCGATGGAAAAGATGTATTTGTTTTGAAATTTGAAATGGAAAAATTTCTTAATTATTATTTGATGAAATTCCAGGTCATGCAAGACGTGAATCGCGTTTTACAACACATGAGAGAATTCACACAGTCTGTAATATGCGGCGAATGGAAAGGATATTCGGGCAAAAAGATAACTGATGTTGTCAACATTGGCATTGGTGGTTCTGATCTTGTAAAAAAAATTATTATAAATCTTACAAATTAAATCCTATGTAAATATAAATATTTTGATTTTAGGGACCATTCATGGTTACAGAAGCACTGAAACCTTTTGCTATTGGTCCAAGAGTTCATTTCATATCTAATATCGATGGGACTCATTTAGCAAAGACGTTGCAAAATTTGGATGCAGATTCAACTCTGTTCATTGTTGCGTCGAAGGTAAATTATATAATGAGCTTGCGAGACAAACAAGTGTAAATAAACATTTATTTTTAGACATTTACTACACAAGAAACAATCACCAATGCTGTTACTGCTAAGGAATGGCTTCTCACCAATGTAAAGGATGTGAGTAATGGCGTGATTGAAATAGATGAGCAAATGAAGTTCTAAACGGAATTGATACTTAGGAATCTGCTGTTGCTAAGCATTTTGTGGCCCTGTCAACAAACATTCCTGAGGTTACAAAATTTGGAATTGATGAAAAAAATGTTTTCGATTTCTGGGATGTAAGTAATTACTATTTTTAGCATTTTTATGATTTATTTATTTTGGTTTTATTTAGTGGGTTGGAGGTAGATACTCTCTGTGGTCTGCGGTTGGTCTCTCTATCGCCATCAATTTAGGGATGGATAACTTCGAAACACTTTTAGCTGGTGCTCATTTTATGGATAACCACTTCAAGAATGCACCGTTTGAAGAAAATGTAAATACTGCATGATTGTAATTTAAAATTTGTTAAGTTTCTATTTTATTTTTTTTAAGGTTCCTGTCATTTTGGCATTGATTTCAATCTGGCACAACAACTTTTTTGGTGCTGCAAGTCATGCACTATTGCCTTACGATCAAGTAATTTATTGTGATGTATTGTGTTGATTTTAAATGATTTGATACATTTTAATAGTATTTGCATCGGTTTGCGGCCTATTTTCAACAAGGTGACATGGAATCCAACGGTAAAAGTGTTACTAAAACTGGAGAAAACGTAAACTACAACACGGGGCCAATCGTGTGGGGAGAACCGGGAACCAATGGTCAACATGCCTTTTATCAACTTATCCATCAGGGAACTAGAATGATCCCAGCTGACTTTATTGCACCAATCGAGTCACACAACCCGATTCGGAATGGGCTTCATCACGAAGTACAAACATGAGTTAAATGGAAATTTACAATTCATTCAAACAACAATTCTTAGATTCTTCTGGCAAACTTTCTGGCCCAAACTGAAGCCTTGATGAAAGGTAAAACAAAAGAAGAGGCTCGAGCGGAATTGGTCAAAGAAGGAAAATCAGGAGATGCTTTGGAAAACCTCCTTCCTCACAAAGTATATAAATTTTCTATCATCTGAATTAATAGTAAAATTAATATTCTTTTACTTTTTAGGTGTTTGAAGGAAACAAACCAACAAATTCAATCGTTGTACATCAAGTGACACCGTTTGTTTTGGGTGCGCTCATTGCAATGTACGAACATAAAATTTTCGTACAAGGTGTTATCTGGGACATCAATTCATTCGATCAGTGGGGGTAATTTTGACTGAATTTTATTATTTTATCTGCAAAAAATTAATTTCTCATTTTTCTGCAGTGTCGAATTAGGGAAACAGTTGGCTAACATCATATTAACCGACATAAAAGGCAAAAGTCTAATATCAAGCCATGACTGCTCTACCAATGGACTCATTAATTTCATAAAGAAACATAAGTAAACCGCATTTAAAAAAAAAAACAGTGTATTATTTTTGTTAAACACACCGTTTATTTCGTAATACGACTGGTAGTTATAAAAATTTAACAAGTAATCATGATAAAAAAATTTTAATAATTAATAAACTAATCTGAACTTTCACAATCGGTTGTTTTTGTTTGTGTAATTATCCAAAACTGAAGCCATATTGGGAGTAGACACGTACTCGCGACACAGAACATCCAGTTTCCATAGATGTACTCGTCATGTATGCTGAAGAGCACCGCATTTCTTGTGGCGAAAAACGACCTTTCTATTAATTTCCCCCCTCTTATGTCTGGAAACGTATTTATTGTATCGTAAACAGTAAAAAGGAATAAAAGACCTAAAGGCGAAATAAGTAGAACTGGCAGTCCTTTCACCCATCGTGCAAATCTGAAAATAACTCGTAATTAGTTACCGTCAAATTGTTTATTTACCTTGAGCACTTTACCTTGACTGGGATGGACTAATCCCAACACACACTGGTGCATAAATAGCTGTTGTTATGAACGCCAGTGAGAAATTAATAAAAGCTATGGTCAGAGTTAATAAACCTAATTGCAACAATGCGATGCATTTCACTACTTTCCAACTCTGGGATCGTTTACTCGAATATTGTCTGGAAAAGTAATAATATTAATAAAAAAAACTTAAAATGCACTTTAGTAAATTTACTTTGCAATTAAATTTCTTACAATGAAATGAAGGCTGGCAGCAAAAGAATGGCTATGTAAACGGCAAATATGCCAGATGAAATGGAGACTTCAGGTTTAATTCGGAAATAATTTCCTATTTTGACCACGTAGGCAGGAGATAAATATAGCAGGACAGAAACTGTGAATGCCAAGACTATTATTGCAAGTGTGGCTTTGGGACTGTAGTCGACCTAGACATTTTATAAACCATAGGTTACAGTTTTATATACGCGTGATATCTACAAACAATATTTTTTTTTTTTACCGTTGATGATAATTTTTTGCCTGCTTGAATCGCCTCTGTTTGAATTTCCGATTGTTTGTTGGTTTCGATTCTCAAGGCAATTGCCTAAAATAAATTGTTATTTATTACTCGAACTTGTTAATCTAATAACTTTACAAACCTTTATAACTATTCCCACTGCAAACGCTGCAAAAGCACCCATGTAAAGTGCAATTGAAACAAACCAGTTGTTAGATGGAAGTAAGTAGAAGAAAAACGACTGATGAAATCGTTCTAAAAGGTTGTTCAGGCTGCGAAAAATACTCTCCAGCATTCTGTGTAAAAAATAGTCATCAGTGACGTTATTTTGCGTTACCTTCTATTTCTTACAGTCCCATCTCCGTGTAGTCTCTAGTTCTGCCATATTTCTTAGTGTTTTTTCCTTCCAAAGTGAGTGCTTCTATTCGATAACGATGAAAAATGCCATGATTTCCTGTTGGAGTTCCTGTTGCTTGGCTTCGCATCATCATTGCGAGTGTTTTCAACGAGTGTCTCCAATTGAGATAAATATCTGATGTGGTCAGATCTTCCTGCAATCAAAATAAATTTTAACCGAAATTACCATTGGCATTATTTACTAAATTAATTTACTTGGTCCTTAAAAGTCACTCGAAATCCTTGATGGGAAGCTAAACGACATGCCAAATTAAAAAAGTCTAAATTCGGCAGTCGTCCATTCAAGCCTTCAATTTTAATATCAAAGTGATTGATTTTATTCTCGGGTATTTCAAGATTAAGAGCAGCTTGAATCGATCCGCTTCGACCTGCTAAATCACCCGTTTGTAGAACTATTCAAAAAAAATAAAAAAATAAGATAGATATCTATGCTTTGAGTAACTTTATGAAATTACCGCGGCTTGAAATTTCTGTTTGGTGATAAGCATCTAGCCAAGCTTGAATTCCAAGTTGTTCGTGTTGGGTGATTAGGAAAATAATGTCCTTAGCCCAATAAGTGTGCCCTAAAAAATTATTTCAGTTCAAAAACTTCTTAAGCAGTTAATGTCTAATACCTTTAAAGTGTTTTGCAGCAGCTAACATAATGGCAATGCCAGCAAGAGTACTTTTTTGAGCACTGTCAACAGGACGATAAGGCACACAAAGCAGTAAAGCTTCAGTGTTTGCTGTTCGAGGAGCCCGAAGTATAGCATAGATATTTGTTCCGGAAATATTCTAAAATTGTTTATCAAATTGTAATTTAATGTATTATTTTTTCAGAATTAGTCAATACCCTTCCGGATCCCAATGGATTATTTAAAACGAATTCGTGGGTGTAAGTTTCCAATCCTATCTGAGTGAATGCTGCTGACAGCCACGACTGTGGCATTCCACTATTGATAAATAAGTTAAATTATTATTTTTATTTGATTTTACGTTTTTATTTGAGACATTTTTTACCCAGGAAAATTCTCTGCTTCTGTTTTAAGGCTTTCGTAATAGGATATTGCATCTCGTTCGTTTCGGAAATGTAAATCAACTAAACCAGGAAGAAGCGCATTCTCGGAAAAATAAACTCCTATTAAAAAAAAAATTGAATTTGTATTTTATTTGTTGAAAAATAATTTTACTATTGAAAACTTGCCAATTCCGTATGGTCTAAAAGCTAATAAAAGAAGCAAAACCACTCCAGAGGCAAAACACAAACTACATAATTTATTCTGATGTGCGACGAAAATTTTAGGTATTCGTTCCTGCTCGGAAGGATCGGTTAAAAGACCCATTTTTACTCAGAACTCAGAATTGTGTATCAAAACATCACACTGTGCCGCCATTTTACCGCAGACCGGAGAAGCATTTCGTTGGTTAATTTACATTCATTTTAAACTAACGTTAAAACTTTTAATATTTACGAATTCAATATTTAAAATTTGATTTAAAATTTATAATCACAAATTTCTTTGGAATGTTTGAACAAAATTATTTTCGAGGGCGAGAGTACGAGCAGGTGCGTTATGACGTCATCAAAGTATTGTGCGGCCTAGGGTTGTGTGGTAG
Organism: Geophilus truncorum; assembly: GCA_034695745.1. Classification (NCBI taxonomy): domain Eukaryota; kingdom Metazoa; phylum Arthropoda; class Chilopoda; order Geophilomorpha; family Geophilidae; genus Geophilus; species Geophilus truncorum. The sequence continues at coordinate 5,875 of JAQFZP010000892.1, read as the reverse complement.
AAGGTCGCTCTTATTAGTGATAATACAAATTAGAACTAAGTATTTTCCATTTAGTTTAGCTTAAATGTGTACAAAATGTCGAAAAACTCTAAACATTCCCATCAATCCGACACCTATTTTATAGAAGTTAAAAGCAAGGTAAGTTGTTTTGTTTATTATATTATTGTGTTGGCTCTACCTCTGGATACCTGTGCCTTGTTGAGTAATGACATACAATAAGAGTAGGGCGCAAACATTCCAATTATTCTTTGCCAAATATGAAATAAGTTTCTCGAATCTACGTTCTTTTCAACCTGTATCCAAATAGGAATTTAATGATGAACAGGTGAGAAAAAAGACCCATACGGTTTTATTGAAAAGTCACAACATCAAGTGACATTTAACAAACACCTGTATTTTGACTTAAAAAGTACAAAATTGAAAAGATTGATGTATTTTATGATGTCCAGAGTTTTAAATTCCAACCGTAATACATTCAAATATCAGATAAAATCCAAATGGAAATCGTCTCTACATTGTCCTTATGACAATGATGTTTATTTATGCGCATAATACATTCATTTAAAGTAGCAGTTACTATTTATTATTACTATAGCTTCTCGAGAAATCTTCATTTGTTCTAAATATTCAACAAGTTTTTCTTCCTTTTTTTATTTGCGAAGAAAGGAATTTATCGATTTTTGCCTCTCTAAACCGTAAATGAGGAACAAAACCTGGCAAACCCAGGGCACTGGAACGTGGTAAAACTCTTCCCTTAGTTAGGCCTAAATGAGGAAAACAGCACAAATAAATTAGTTTAGTGTGAAAAAAAGATTACGCAAAGATTCATACCGTTGTTCTTTGTTATCTTGTAATCTGATTAATCATAGAAAGCGAACTTTTCATTTTTCACATTGGGATATTTTCCCCCGTCCACTCTTTTTTTAAAAATCTAAGTTGTGAGTCATGAAATAAAGGGCGGAACTGATTTATTTATTTACGCTCTATTGATCAAGAAATATCCAAGTTTATTATTAAATGCATTTCTAAAGTACACGATTATTAAAATATAACTTTTTTTTTTTTTTCCGTTCCAGTTTGATGCAGAATTCCGTCGGTTCTCGGTCGATCCGCGCCAAATATCAAAGTTTGAAGAATTTTACACGTTGGTGGAGAGTTTGCACCGGCTTCGCGACCTGGCATTCACCGTGTGCTACACTGATGTCCACGGAGACCTCCTTCCTATAAATAATGACGACAATTTTGCCAAAGCTATACAATCATGCAAAACAATCATAAGATTGCTCGTTCAAAGAAAGGGTAAACCACAAAAGAATAATTTTATTCCCTATTTTTGGGGCCGTATATGTGTGAGTCATTGTACGACTGTAGGAATTCAGTAAGAGGAAACTCAGGTCTCGAGTCGAGTGCAATTGACTTGACTTTGGCATGTTGGCTTTTAACCCCCCTTAACTACAGATATTTTATCAGTTGCTCAGCGTGTTTTTGGGGTTCCAAGTCCTAGGTCAAGGACCCGCTCCCTTCTTAGATGTTTATTTTTTTTAATTACACGCTTTTAAATTTAGAAATTTTTTATTTTTATGTTTGTTTTAATGATGGACATTATTTTTCGTCAAATGTGTGTCAGTTTTCCGAGTGCAATATGAGGTTAATGTGGGTCAATTGGTTTGTATTTATAGTAATGGCGAGGAAAACACATTTAAAAGATTTTTTTCCTCTCTTTATTCTGATGTAAAAATAATTACAAATTGTGACCATGAACTAGTGGCAATATAGAGGCTGCTTTATTGCTCACTTTTATTTTCCACGAGTGTCTGTAATGAAACAGGTGGGTCGCTTTTGTTCCGAATCCAGGTGAGGCGGCCAAAGTACTAATGAGTTTTGAAATAGGTTTTTAGAATGCATTTTTTTCAGTATAAAATGATGAGTAATTGTGTTAAATTAATGTAATACAAATCGTTTTTCTGCGTATTTTAATCTAAGGGAATTTACAGTGACATTATCATTGAGTGTGAGGTAATTGATAATGTAATGTTGATAGTTTTACGCTATTTTAAACTTCTTAGAAATGAAGTAATTGTCATCCTGACGTAAATTGTTAAACAGGTTTTAAAATTTTATATCTTTACCCCTCAAATCTCGTCGTGTTTATACATCATTCGGTGTGAATTGTTTATTATCCTGTTGACTTTCAACCTATCAGTTTACCAAAAAGGGAGAGGTTATTTCTTGTCAGGGGAATGATTTGAACCAGATGTAGGTGGAAAAATAAAACGGCATATCATGTTGTGTTTTTAATAACCCATCTCGGCTTACTGGCTGAAAAAAACCGTTAATATTATCAAATTAAGAGACCATTAGGGAAATGTTAGTTTTTATTTTATTTTTTTTAATATCAAATCAATTTTCAAAATGATAAAACGCAGCTGGAAGTAAATTGGCAATAAAATCAAACAGCTTTTATTTTTCTTCTATTTTTTGTTTTGTTTTTTTTATTTTTTATTTTTTTTAAAAAAGGGGGAGTTTTAAAGTAGATTTCAGTTAACCGGATACGCACAATTTGAGCAAGGATTTGGGTTTAAAAAAATAACTACCTGTTCCCAACGCCCTTCTATGGCTGATTCATGTCGAAAGAATTATTTTTTCGGATTGAATCACTTTAGGCTGAGAATTTTTTTACGGTGATGAAAAAAGGTAATGATGATGATGTGAACCATGATTCCCTTACTGCAATTCAATGCTGTTTCCTGACAGATCTTTGTACGTGCTTACACAATCTGTGGTTAATCATTCCAACAGTTCTGTGGTTTTGTTAAAAGTAATTAAAATATTTTTCATTCCCGTAGGAGAAAGCTGGGAAGAAATAAATGGGTACGGCAATGCGCATAAGAAGAAAAACCTCATCACGCAAGTCCTTGGTGGTGGCGGCAACTCGAAATTCAAACCGTCCATTTCCATAAGCCTTCCTGAAGATTTCCGTCAAGTGTCCGCTATCATCGACGTAGACATCGTCCCCGAGACATGTCGCCGAGTGAGGCTACTTAAACACGGCTCAGACAAACCATTGGGATTCTACATCCGAGACGGCACGAGTGTGCGAGTCACGCCGAACGGGTTGGAAAAAGTTCCGGGAATTTTTATTTCGCGGCTCGTTCCAGGAGGACTGGCGGAGAGCACTGGTTTGCTGGCCGTCAACGACGAGGTCCTCGAAGTTAATGGGATCGAAGTGGCGGGGAAAACACTCGATCAAGTCACGGACATGATGGTTGCTAACAGTTCAAATTTAATTATCACAGTCAAACCCGCGAATCAACGAAATTTGCCCACTCCATCTCGCGGCGGATTCAGCCGGTCATCTCAAGTTTCGTCGGGTTCTCATCAGTCGCAGCAATCGCTAATTAGTGATGACGATCACTACGATCAGGATGAAATTAGGGACTTGACTGGACTTACATTTGATGATACATCTGCATCTTCAACGGAGGATAAGACAAATAACAACAACAATAATATCAATAACAAGGATATAAGTGATGATAATATCGTTACCCTGTGATTTTGTACACTTCCAATCTCGAAGTTATAATTAATTTTTAATTGTCACTGGAGAAAGGTTTTCACTTTGGTGATGATTTTGGTTTATTTTTGTACAATTTTTTTCTGATTTTTTTCTATTTACTTTTCAGTGGTATTGATTTATTTACTTAACTCAAAATAATGAATTTGATGAACAGAAATGAGATTTTTCTTTTTTCTTTTTTTTTTTTTTTTTTACAGAGTCTAAATTCTAAAATTGATAAATGATTGTAATGAAGTTTTCACGTTTCTTTTACATTTTAAGATTGAAGTTAAGTGTTTTTAGAAACGTATGTGCTCAATTAATTGCAGGAAAATAGGTACAGAAATTATAAAATCTGATTTTTTTTTATTTTAAATCATGGAATGATAGTAATTTTCGATTTTTTAAAAGAACTTATTGATGAATTATGATCTTTTTGTTTGTTTTTAATTACGTACCGTAGAAGTTATGTTGTGATTATATCAACATTCCAAGTTCTATCAAATGTCGCATGTAAATATTTTATTTCCGTTACTGTTTTATTTAGAAGCAAAGTGCACAAAAATTGTTGCTAGTAGAATAATTATTTTTAAAGACAATCTTTTCAGAGAGCTTCACAAAAATTCCTTTGCAGCATAATTTGAATTTTTTAAATTAAATTTAAAGCTTCAGTTTTGTCGACTCAAAATGCAATTTTTTTAAATTTTATTTTGCGTTTATGTTTGTGCTGCCATTAAAAGATGCGTTTATATTTTGTATATAAATTTATAAGTGGTGGTGGATTTCGTTTTTTAGGATAACTTTACACTCAATGTAAATAAATAACAATCATGGAAATGTATAAAATTATTAAAACAGAAAAATAATCTCATAACCAAAAATGAATAATTCCTGTATGGCATACAAAAACTTCTAAGTGAATCTTAAATAAATCTACATTTTATATTAAAAATAACTTTGAGGCTCAACCGAACTAATTTATTGAGTTGTACACTTTACAATCTACAGAATTAATTTTTTTACACATTACTTTTTACATTTTTACAAATCAGATCGGCATCCAAAACCGGGTCCTGGAGGTTTTCCCTTCAAACACGTTAATCCACCCAATGGCTCTGAAGCAAATCGACCGTTTCGAGGACCTGCTTTTGGTTTTTTGCCATTTTTTAAGTCGTCGAGAATTTGTTCAACGTCATTGGGCGTTAAATCCTCCTGTAATTGTATTACTCGTTTTAAAACATCAATTATCAGTAATCACATCAAGTTGACATATTTACATAGTAATCATCGTTGACTTGTATCATCGGAGCGTTAACGCATGCTCCGAGACATTCAACTTCCATCAATGAAAACATTCCATCTTTTGTCATTTCACCTTGCTTGATGCCTAAGATAAAATCTGATAAATTTCAAGGCCAGATGACATAGTTAATAATGAATTTACCCAATTTATTCTTGCACACGTTTACAACTTCTTCCGATCCTTGCAGCCAACAAGGAGTCGTAGTACACACTTGAACGTGAAACTTGCCAACAGGTTTTCTGCAAACAAAATAATTATTTCAATACGTTTTCTAACAAAAGATGTTAGTTTCTATACCGATTGAACATTGTATAAAACGTTGCAACTTCATACACACGCATTCGTGGCATTTTTAACATGTCAGCGACTTTGTGCATTGCAGAAATAGGAAGCCAACCTATAAATGTACATCATTACAACACTGCTCTCAATATTTATTTATTTATTATTAATTATGTGTACCATGCTGTCGCTGTGCTAGATCTAGCAGTGGGATTACTGCTGCTGTCTCATGTCCTACTGGGTAAATACTTATAATCGCCTCAGCCCTCTAAAATAAATTTCTTAAGTCAGTCTTAAGTTAGGAATTCAGACTAACATTTATACCTGCTGATTTTCCTGACTAAATTCAAATGGTGTGTCCGGGTTATTTTCAGGAGTATCTCTATGCTGTGAAAATATTAGAAAATATTTAAACTAATTCTGATTAACCTTAAAATCATTAAAATACCAAAGGCTTACAACAAACAAATCTGATGCATTAGCTGCAGACGATGTGTGAATGCCGCAAGCACGAGTCTAACGATATAAAAACTGATGAATTAGTTTTGTTTTGTTTAATATGCTGGTCTTACAAAGTATTTTCCTAAAGTTTGTAATCTTGCAGCCAACATTTTGCTGTTTATTTTTCTTCACCGGATGCGATGGCCGATGCGAATGTTGAGTTGCGCTCCAAGCGGCAAAAAATGGAAAATCCCATCGTTCGTGAAACGTGAATTATTTCGATTGGGTTT
>JAQFZP010000891.1:0-25546 GCA_034695745.1 Geophilus truncorum | reverse complement strand
CATTTGGTCACTTCTTAGCAAATTTTTCAACTTTCTCAAATCACTTCTGTTTCAAGTGGAAAGACCAGGTCTTGGTGAAAGACCAGGTCTTGGTGCAGAGAGTTTAAAAGATATCGCATGCATAGGTCCAGCTCTGATAAATTAGTAGATGTGAGCAAAAATGAAAAAGTGACCAAATGGTAAGTGTATATTGTCAATTGCGCCTAGTATTTAAAAAAATGTTACAAACTAGCAGAAATATAAAATTGGATTCAACACTCTTACCATTTGGTCACTTCTCTTTCATCCCCAGCCAGTTCCCTTCCTCGGCCACTTTTCCCAGTTCTGCCCTATGTCTGGATTTGAGAGCGTTGACTGTACCGTATATACACGTTTCAAAAATTAAATTATGCACTTGTTTATAAATTTAATTCTATCAGCAAATCAATCGTTTATTGTCAAAGGTTTTAGAACAAGATGAACAATAAATAAAAACTTTTCACTTGTATTAATGAGTCTTTTTAAGCGTTTTTAGATTTTGAGTTTTCTTTTTAACATTGTTTTGTTTTGTGGCAGGTCGCATATGGCCAGAATAGTCGCTGGCGATCGTAAGCAATACTCACTCACTTGTAATGAATTAGAATTAGTAAATGCGAAAATCCGTCTCGTGCTGTTCGTTTTGGGATTTGGCTTGATGTTTCTACGATTCTACAATTCAAAAGGCATAAATAAACAAAAGTTTTACAACTACAGTATTCGCAAAAATGTAATCATCGTCTGATGGCAGCAGAGTCGGTCGCTTAGAAGCTTCAGTAAAATTAATTAATTTTGTTTGATATTGGATTAATTCTAGAGCAGAACTCTGAGTTATTTATGTTTCCAATAAAATTATACATTTCGCTACATCTTCTCTATATATTTTCGTAATTACAATTGGTGGTTCAAAACTCTCTTTTATTATCATGGAACTCGCATCGTTTTCATCCATTTTCTGTGTCGTATTCAGTAAAGACACTTCGTTTACTTCACCACTTTTCAAATTTGCGTTAAACTTTTTTTAAAAATTTCAATGACAACACAGTCACAAAAATTAAGAATTCTCCTTCCGCGATTTTATTACTTGTTTAAACAAAAAAAAAATTAAAAATCATCACAGAAACATAATCAGTCAAATAATTATCACAATTTCAATCACTAAAAAATATCTTTAAAAAAAATATAAAAATTATTCATTAACTATCTCAACCGCATTTGGTAGAAACCACGTCTGCAATGAAATAAATTCAAGTAAGTGAAACTGTATTCAATCACATTTTACATATTCTTACTTGTCCGATTTCCAAACATTTATTTGGTGTAGTAATAAGCACTTTAAATGCACTAAGCTTCTTGCAACCGGCACAATCAAGCAACTGGAAACAACAACCATCTTCCTTTACAAATAAAGCGTTCATCAGATGTCCTAAAATAAAAAAAAAAGTAAAATTACTGTGAGGGGCGCCACACCAGCGCCACCGGATTCGTTAAATTCATATGACGTCACTCAGACGTCACAATTTGTACATATAAGCATTGTAAATAAATCAAATTGTCATTCCAACCCAAACCACGAGTCAAGTCAATACTAACAATTACAATCAAATTATTTTGCAAAACGTTTAACAAACTAACCGGTAGTGTCTTTTGGTATGAGAGAAGTGATCTCGTTTTTTGTCATCACAAACTTAGCTTCTGGAGTCGCGTGTGATTGAAGTGCAGCGGGTCCCACGTCAAACACTTGTCCGTTATCACTACCAAAATCCAACAACTGCTTCCTGCATTTACGGCAAATAACCATTTCTAAGTTATTCGTTGCATTATTTAATTGAATTTTTTTCCACTGGCTGCCCAAATGTCCTTCGATGTTCTTCCGCTTCAGTCCTGAGTTTGTATCTACGTCTGAAGAAGAATTAGATGAAGTGGCGCTGTGGTCAGATTGGTCTTTCCCGGTTTTGCTTTTAAATAAGGATTTTTTCAAGATACCGCCGCTTAATTCGTTTGTATTATCCGCTTGGGTCGAAGCAGCGAAAAACGATGGCAATTTGCTTTGGACGGGTAACCAATAGGGACTTGTTACTGAAGGTTGAGTTGTGTTTTGCTGTAGACTAGGAGGAGGTGTGTCTGGAGATTTTAATTTGTCTAAATATTGTGGCAGAATTCGTTTAGGTGTTTCAGGATTTGCGTTCGCACTTTTAAAAAAATAAATATAAGTAAAAATAAACTTCAAAATTCAGTATTTGATAATTTTATAACAATCAAATTACCTAATTTCAGTTAAAACTTCGAGCTCTTCCATCCTCTTCGTCATGAAATGTTCTAATGATGTCATAGCGTCGTTGCACATGGGATAAAACTTCAAACCCTTGCGAACCCACTTGGACAACCCGTTTATGTATTTTCCTTGTTTGGCGAACCGATCGTCGACCAAGATCAGAGCTCCCCAGTCGTTTCTGTGCCGTATGCACCGACCGAGCGCTTGATTCAGCGCTCGAAAGGCTTGAATTTCATACCACTGACCACCGGAAAGAATGTTCTTCGAACGGCGATTGGTATCGTTGTAATTGCGTTTAAGATTAACCTAAAGTGATACAGTCACGCAAACTAATTACAGAAAAGAATCAAATTGTAAATTACTCACATCGATGGCACCCAAGTTTGAAAACGGGATTCCGATCTACAAAAATATAAATTTTTAATTTTTTTTTAATGATTTGAATTTATGGGTAATTTTACCGTTATAACAGCTCTGGCGTTCTGATCTGAAAAATCGAGTCCTTCGCTGACTTTACCCCTACACACCGCCAGTAGAAGTGCACCATTCACTTGTTCGTTGTAGGAAAACTCTTCACTTTGGTTGACAGCTGCGTAAAACTGTCTCAGCATTTCTTCGAATTCCTTATTAAAATTTGTTCTAGGTTCGCTCAAGATAACCTTAGACCGCTCAATCTCGGCCCAAACTCCCGTATCCTGTCGAGAGATCTATTAATCACTAAACCTAAATTAAATATGAAAAAAAAAAAAACTTACTTGCCACCTGGTGGATAATTTCTCCAGTAATTTATAACTCGGGAAAAAACACAAAACTCCGTGCGGCGTAACTTTGCAAACCCTGTGAATTAATTTCCCAATTGCATCTTGGTACTCAAAGGATTCAGTGTTGCGAGAACAGCCATTTAACGTGACAGTTTCGCTCTGCGCTATCGCACCGATCCACACCTGTCACAGCAACAACGAATCAGATAGAATGTAATAAAATCCACATTAAAAATATGAAATCAAACCTGGTTCGAGTTGATAACGTGATTCGCTTCGAATTTGATCTTAAACGGCACACCGAGTTCGCTCTCGAAAGTGTCCATCGGCGATAACGTGCCGGATGTGAGCACGATATTGTGTACGTCGTTCCGGAAATCGGAAAATGCCACTGCTGGATTCAAGCACCAAAACTTCAAGGTATAAACCCATCCTTTGTTCTTAAACTTCGATTTTGAGATCCAGCCAGACTAATGATTTAGTGGAGGGGAAAAAAATTAATGATTTCAGTAACGTTATCCGGTATTGATTTCACTTACTGCCGAGGGTTCATCGTCAATTTGCATGAACGATTTTGAAACTACAATTCTAATGAAACCGAAATATTAAAATTAAATATTTCGCAATTGAGAAACAAATTATATAAGTACCATAATTTCCTTTAATTTTTTTTTGGCATTAAATTTAAAACACATAGAAACAAACTCGTTCGTTAAGTTCAATTATGGGAATTTTTTAAAATCATTAAAAGAAATACAGTGTAGATATTTTTACGCACCTGTAATCATCGACATAAGCAAATTTATCCTTAAACAAATGATTCAAAACCAAGCACAACCCAGCCAACATCATGGAGTTGACAGAACTGAGTTGCAATTCAATATCGTCTTTCATCTTCGGGTCCAAATCAACACCCCTGACAGCAAGAACCATTTTCTTCAACACAAAACAAATATTTTTAAAAAAAAATACATTTACTAAAACCCCTCGAGCAGACCCGCCATCTACCGTGAACTCGTCGTAATCATCAGAACCCAAGCCGAGATGGTTGAGAATTGCCACGAAACTAACTCCGGTCCACGACTTATTTGGGTCTTCGGAACCGGTCAGCGTCGCGTCCTGTTTTAGTATCCAGTCTAGTAATTGACCGAGCTGAAAATCACAAGTTAAAAACATTTTTTCCATTCCCGTTTTCACTATCGATTATTTAATTACGAACGTCTACCTTTGCACCGAGGGCATTGTGCGTCGAAGGCAAGTAGCCGGTATTAGCTAATCAACAAAAAAATTTAATAATTTAATCGCTTTTACGGCATTTATCTACACTGTCCCATTAAACTAACCGACATTAGCCATTTCATCTATAGCTGCCTTTAATCCAACGTCTGTGACACTGAAACTAGCCGCAGAGCGAGCGGAATCCTCCATGTTGTGAGCTTCGTCGAAAACTAGCACGTTGCGGTTTAAATTAATTTCCATCTGTAAAATAAATTTCCCAATTCCCAAACTCATGAATAAAAAGGAAATAAATTTTCCAACTTACAGTGGCCCGAATAAGAGGGTCGATGATATAATTGTAGGGGCAAAAAACTATATCGGATAAATCTTTCAACGTTCGGGTCAAGAAGTAAGGACACATCTAAATAAATGAATAAATACAAATGTAACTAAACATGTGCACGAATATAAATGAATTCGTCTGATAATTCGACCGATCACTCACCTTTGTTTTTTTACCCACACCGACCAAATCTTCCAAATCCCATGCCGTTCGCAGACCGTGGTTCTGCACCGTGTGATACGAATACACTTTGCTCGCGTTCGTGTAGTAACTGCACCCGGCACCCTTTAAAAAGAAAACAATTTCTAATTCCAATTTCCAATTTGAAAAAAATAAATATATTTAATTACTTTTTTGGGGTCTAATAACTGTTGGCACATATCATTTTTATTGGCACTTTTCGAGACGACGGGATGAACGCAAGTGTGTTCCCTACTGCCCAAAATGTCCATTCTATGGAAAAGGAGATAAATGCTTGGTTTGTTGATGGTATCGATGCGGTGTTAATAACAGGGATCTCAAGTAGCAGCCTTAGAAGGATCACAACACTCGGGGAGAAGTAAAGGGAAAGGGCAGGGGGTTTTATGAGGAGGAAAGGGGAGATAAACTTATCGTTGTTTTTATTCAATTTCCTCGTGATGCAGACACGAACGTGATCCGCGAACGGGGTGGAGATGAGAGGGGTCACGACTTACACCATCTGGTGTTGGAAAACAACACAAAAGCAAGGAGAGAAAAATCCCGTCAAGACAGGAGCGGCCCCGTAGCTCAGGTAATTGGCGGGCGCGTTCGCTCAACGAGCACCTGTCAGCCGGGGGTGATGACATGTTGTCCGGTTTGTTGGTTTTACGAGAGATGCCTTCTGGCAACGTAATAATACGATGAGGGAGAGACGAGAGAACACATACACAAAAAGATGTAATAAGAAAAAAAAAAATGGAAATTAAAAACGAGCAAAGAGAAAAAAAAACGCACCTTAAATCGTTTTAAAAAATTGTTTATATTATAGCAAATTATGCAACTAACACCTTCAAGGTGCAAAACGAATTTGCCACACCCAAAGCGACGTCGAACGCAATTTAAAATAAAAAATGTCGACGTTAAGGAAAGGAGTGTCGAAAGGGTTATTGTGCCCTATTGGATGATGGAAAGAAAATGTCAGCCCCTCGGGCGACCTGATTGGTGCTTTAGACTCGAAAAATATGGGGGAGAGTGTTGGGGGGATTTTTACATGAGGAGTCACGGCGAAAGAATGATGATGGCCGCCAGCGTTTGCAATAAAAAACTCGCGTTCGATCGCGTCTCCGTCGCCCCCACTTGTCCTCCCACGCACATCTCATTGTGTGTTGCACCCGTACAACGGCATGCCATAAATGCATCGTTTCCGCCCTGCCCCGTTGCTCTGCTCGCGAGAGGGAAAGAAATAAACGGCGGATAAATTATGAGAACAAAAAATGTTCGTCCTAAAACAAACTGCAATTTGGCTGCAGGTGAGTGGGGGGCGCAAGAGGCGAGCGAGGGTACGGAGCACCCGATGTGTTCATTAGCAATTGGCGCCACCTCGAGACTAGAAACAACACAAACCAAGCAAACGACTGACAACGGGAGAAGATTGAGAGGCCGATTGGACTTTCGTCCGCAGGGGGGCTTCGAATCCGGCCCGCCTAGACGGAGCCACGAGCATCGAGGCTCCATCATCCATCACTTGCCAACGGCACAGGTAGAGAACGCGGTGAGGGGGCGCTCATAAACACCGGGGACTCGACGAGCGAATTTTCACGTGGAATTCCATCTTGTTTTTTTTTCTCTCTCTTCCCCCAATCTTCCCGCGACCCCAACGACGATTATCTCGTTAGAAACAAAAGAGAGAAATTCCTTCTCGCGAGTGACGTCACATTAATCGACGCTCGGGAATGGAACGAGGCCGAACCCCCAACGGAGTAATCACTCTGCGAGTTACTACAACGAGGTTGAAGGGCAGAAGCAAGATGGCTCCTCTACGAGCTCGAGTAATTGCAGGGTAGGAACGCACGGGGCGCCAGGTATCTCTGGTCCGTGCAGACCCGACGCGGCGTTCGCGGAAACCTCTCGCCAACGAGATGCCCCTTTAAGTATATAAAAATAAAAAAAAAATCCCTTACGCAGTAAAAGGTAAACACCGTGCGAGTGTGGGAGTCGTCGGACCCCGGCACCTGCAAACCGGACGCGGGGGTGGCCGGGGGAGGTGAATGAAGCGATGGTGTGTGGGAGAAGTTGCAAAGAAAAAGAAGGGACGGGAGGCGATTGGAATGGCGAGGAGGAGCTACTTTGATAAGATCATTGCAGGTTAACACTAACGTACATTTCGAGCCCGAGTGTATTTTATTTTTTTTCTCTGATTTTTTAATCAGTGATTTAAGAGACGCTGCTAAGACGGAGGAGAAGGGGCGTCCCGGAGGTGCCTTCGCGGGGCCACCCGCACCCCGTTATTAGAATCAAATTCCCCATCACCACCACCACACCTGGAAAATTCCAAGTTGACTCTAGACTGTTGTTAAACAAACTCGGGGATATTAATTAAACAAAATATATATCTTTTTTTTTTTTTCCTTCATTTTTCTTTTAATTTTTGTGAATTAAGTTAAGCGCTGAATCAATTTAAGGCATGCAATGCAGTGTGTAGGATCGGGCCGGAGGAATCTCACCTCGAGTGGGTGTGCGTGAGGTGAGCCGGGAGCCGAGTGGGCCATCCATCAGGGCGCGAGGGGACGCCTCGCCCGATAATTATCACCTGTGGCGGCGTGGGCGTGGTCGTTGGGCAGCCTTGTTTACATTGGCCCCGGGCGCCCATCCATCAGCCGCCAACGACGCGAGGCGAGGACTCGGTGCTGGGTGATTACCTAACCACCAGGTTGCGCGCGCCACACACACCCCGCCAACAACACACACCCGAGCTAAATAACACGGCAATCGCGAAAATCTTACCGGGGGCAATCAATAAAAAAATAAATAAAAATGTACGGCGCTTGGTATAAAAAAAATGGCAAAAGGGTTACGGTGTGCTCGGACAGAATTCCGTTTAAATTGTGCGTGATGAAGGCACCTGGAACGCGTTGCTTTGAAATAATAATTGTAATATTTTGCATCTAACTTGTAAGCGTTTTTGTTTGACTCACCAACGTATCGACTGCTTTTTAATGTGTTATTAAATGAGTACTTTTGATTTTTTTTTTCTACGTATCGTTAATCAATACGAGTGGGCAAACGTCATCGGTCGAAATGACACAAATTAGTATTTTGTTGTTCGCCACCCACAGAGACAACTGCGCAATTTTAATTTCCTCGTTCGTTTTTTTCTTTAATTTTTTTTTTCCCTTTATCTCATCATGATTAGGGTCCCTCAAATACTCGCCTAATAAATCGTGAGGCACATGGAAATGGCTGTATTACAGCAACAAAAGCAGGTGCTTGTATGTTTAACTCGCTCGCGTCTCGTCATATCACCACTGAAATTGACAGGTAAGAAAAAAAAATACTTCTATTTAACCCTAAACGACAGCACGTTAGCTGAATATTAAAATTAATATTTTTCCAATTTTTAATATTATCTTATAATAACAATTTTTTTATTAAAAAAAAAGGGAAAAGATCGAGGGGAAATGATAAATAAAGGGTACGGATAAATCGCCGAGGGTGGCCTGAAACGCGCGCGCGACCCTATGGAACGCGGGTGGTCCACAACTCAACACTCGAGCTAAAGTAGTTAGGAAAGATAAAAACACAAAATGAAGTAATAAAAAAGAAAATTCCACGTTTGCACTAACGAGGGTCTCGGTCGGTCGTTCGAACGAGCGGGCGGGCGCAGGACTAGGAACTCGACTATTTTTTTTTTTTTCCATTTTAATTTTTTTTTCACTCTATTTCCCTCAACTTTATCCTCAATAAATAGTTCAAAATAAAATTATTACCGATACAGTAGGAAATTTACCACAATTCATTTTTAGTATCAGTTAAAAAAAATAAATTGACATTTCTAAACGTATTAAAAATATTAATGGTTGGGATAAATAGTGCGGATTTATATCTCTTAATATACGTATTAAAAATATGGGTTACGTTCCGGGAGTTATTAGAGTCCAGAATTTAAGTCCAAGCAGTTATTCACCCATAAAAAATATTTAAAAAAATTTTAAAAAATTAAATTCAAATTAGATTGAAATGAAGTTTATCTATCGACGAATAAAAAAGTCGCTCGTGTGATTCAGATGTCTCAAGCCGAGCAAGCCGAACGACCTTTATAAATATGCGACAAGACAAGTAAGACGCTGGCGGCTGCGGTCACAAGTTCATGCAAAATAGACAAGCTCCTCATAAAATATCGAGTTCGAAACTTGTTTTGAAAAAGATGACTAAATTCCGTGCGCGCAGCTTACTTGACGTCTGCGTACGAGGTTTTCGCCAATTCTCGGATCAGCTGCGCAATCTGCTTATGGGTGCGCGTCCCGAAATAAATCTTCGGCAGTACCCTGCAGTAAGAAAGATGAAAAACATGAGCAAAATAATGCCGAGTGCTATGAAAGAAATCGGGGTTACGAGTGGGGATAGTCTTTTGTTTCTGTGAATCGAGCAAAACGAAGGACGGAGGACGGGGAGCCGTGATTGAGGGGTCGGCGAACAAGGGAAAAAAAGCGGGAGGTGGAGTGAGACGCTGCTGTCTTTTTACATCGTGTCCGTATCACTGATCCAAGACAGCCTCCTTTATTAGGCTCCTTCAAAGGACCTTTTGTCCCGCTCTTGTTTACCTGAAGAGCACCTGTGGTGCAGAGACCAAATTCCGAGAACTCGCCACGACGAACCAGAAAATAGCGGATTTTCGGATTTTTATTAAAATGTTGTTCTATTTTTCTGGTTTTCTAGCTGGTTTTGCATCTCGGCTGTTTCCATTAGGGAGCGCGTGCGGGCGCTTTGTTTGTGGGGTTAGAGAAAAGGAAGGAAAATTGAGGGAAGCTGATGACAAGAAAGTGTACGAGGAGGGGAAGACGGGAGTAAGAAATATTGGCAGCCCTCGGGCCACCATATCTGCGCTCATCAGCTACAGAAAATGATGAGCAATGCGAGAGTTTTTTTTTTCGCCTTTGTCATCTAGGGAGAAGAAAAAAGATTTTGCCGGCTTTTGTTGCTTTTCTATTATACCTTTTTTTCGGTGGTTGTTGTTGTTGTTGGTTTTGTTTTGGTTGTTGCTGTTGTTGCTGTGTTGATGAGGATGAAGATGTGTCGCCTGAATCGGGCCATGTGATTGGCGTTTTTGGAAGCTGGAATTAATAAATTGTGAATTTACATTCTCGATATGCAAAATTTTTTTATTTACAAAAACTTGACTTTTTAGATATTTATTTGATAATGTTGGTAAATTCTGCAGTGGAACAAATACCGGGAAATGTAAATTTTTGCTTTTTGCGAAATAAACATCAAGTCGTGTGCTATGAGAGGAAGCCTAATTTGATCGGAAATTTACAGCAGTTATCACTGCACTCTGAGCTTATTTATGCTGATTTATCTTTGAACGCTAAGACCTTGACTTTCTTAAGTAATAACTAATAATTGATAGTTCAATGTTAAATCACCGTTTCAGAGAGATTGAACTCGGACACGGTTCGTAAACTCAAAATAGTGGCGAGGCGAAAAGCCGGCATTTTCTCCATCATTCGAGTTACTTCTGCGGCCAGTTTTTCATTAAATTGCAGAAAAATCTCATCATTAAAAATATGGAAATTCCTTTTTTTTTTCATAGTGCAAGCAAATAGCGTTATTCTTTTTGACTTTGATGGCGTTTTGGCTATTTTAAATCCATTCAAACAACAATAAATACGTCAAATAACAACCACTGCATTACATACATTAGTCTTAAAATTTCATTCAATATTTAAAGATGTCTGTATTCCATTTTTCCATTTTCCATTATCATTATTAAGAAATCTCTTCAAGACAGATAATAAAAGCATTAAAAAGGCTTAAGAATACATACCGGACGTGATTTTGCTCGGGGTTTCCATTTAACCTTCTCAAAATCGTCATCGTCGTCAAAGTCGGACTCATCGCGAGTCAAATCCACGACCGGAGAAGCCGCATTACCGTCAGCGAAAGACTCGTTGCCGTCATTGACGTTCTCGAAACTCGGAGAAGCGCATTTTTCTACTAACATAAATAAAGCAAAATTAAAATCGCAAACCACAATAAAATAACATTTTGAAAAAGTACAAAGAAAGACGAGAAAGAAAAATGTATTCATTAATAAACAGCAGCATAAAAAGCGAAAATTGGCCGTGACAAATTTACAAACAATTCGACTAATAGACGGTTACATCGAAAAGGAAAAGTGGCACTTAAAGACGCATAATGAACGCTGCCGCATGAGTAAATGACGAGTTGATTGCACGATGAATATTGCACGATTGCTTTGTGCCTCGAATACAAAATGAGGCGAAATAAAATAAAAATAAACACAACAAAAAAAATGAAATGAGATGAAAAATGACGACGGGAGAAAAGAAAAATTCTATCAAAGAGAAAACTGCATCTGTTAATGTGATTTGTCGTCACCAGGGAAACGCGGCGTCGTCTTGTATGCTTTAATTTATCATTTGGTCGGTCCAGCAAGAAACGGCGCATGCTTTCTTTGATCTTGCACCGAAAGAGGATTCGAGAGAAAGAAAAAATGACATTGTTGATATAAACTTAAATAAAATAAAACGAATCGAATTCCGCAGAGCAAAAACAGACATTTTGCTGCATACAAAAGAACTCTTATTTTTCTCTTTATTATTAATATTTCCACTTTTATAGCTAAAAAAAGATCAAAAAAAATTTTGTTCAAATTTCTATTGGTCCCTCTCGGACAGCTCGAGAGACCCTTTCTGAATGGTCCATACAGGGAATAAAAAGAGACGCCGTGCGAAACGCCCTATGATTGAATTCCAGGTCCATTATGCCTACATAAAAGAGAAATAAGGGGGGAATGATGTAGGGACAGAGTGGGACGGTGAGTGATTTGCATGCTCTTGTTGAATGAGAGCCAATGGGTGACGGGATGATCAAACAGCAACAGATTTGATGTTGGAGAAATATCCTCTGGCGATTGTGATGAGATATTATAATTAAAATAAATGTGGATGAATTGGAAGAAATGGGAAATTGGTGTTGTCGGATGAGAGATAAGTGCAATTTCCGATCACGACTCTATACTGTTACAACCCTCCGTCTTAGATGAAGTGACTCGGTTGCCATAACAACCGAAAGATTTTCTCTTATTTTTTTTGAAGGGGATGAAAAAGAAGGAAAATCGTTATTTGGTTGTCAGTGAGATCGCGTCTCATTTTTCATTCACGGATCATCTCATTGCGACTTTGACATTGATTGACATTGAAAATGGACCTTCGTGTCGTCGCATCAATCCCTTCAATGTCAGAAATTGACCTTTGAATCCCACTTTAATTACGTCATGAAAATGCAACTGGCGCCTGTATAAAATGTTTCAGTTTTTTAGACGCTAAAATAATAATAAAAAGTTAAATTCTGCATTAAGAAGATGTCGAATGCAATTTCCATCAATCCCATAATGCACCTCCGGATGTAGTTGGGTGGGGCCTCGGCCACCCTTAGCCGCGAGGATGGGTGGAGTCGCGCTGTCAATCGGGTCCACGAGCAGCCAATCACTGCTGCCACTGATTAATGAGACGCAAAGGACGTAGGAGACCACGAGGGGGGGGGGAGTGGGGAGTAGTGTGTGAGTGGGAAGGGGAAGTGAGACTCGACTCTATGCCGAAGCTCGAACGCCATCAAAAATAAAAAGAAGAAAAATGGACATGGGGACTGGAGGAGGATGACTAGTGTAAGTGAGGGACTCTCCAGCTGGGACCTCGACTACCGATATCCTACTATACCCCTACCCTTATATCCCCCTTCTAAGTTGTAATGATAACAAATATGAAAAATGCTAAAAGAGAGTGGAAAAACAAGATTTGGAATGATTAATTAGGGTTAATAAGCGAGGATTGAGTAATTTGGAAGTATAAATAAAAAGATTAGACGGAGTTTAGAATTTCTCGACTTTTATATTTCAGCAGTTTCATTTTTATGATGCCTTTAAACATACTTAAAATAATGCTACATTCTTGTTTAGATTCACATGTCTCAAGTTGAAGTTATATCAGTAGAGAGTTTGTGCTAATACTCTTCGTTAAAAGACCAGTTACATTAAACAACGCCGTTATAATGATTTTTCTATGAAAAAATGGTTCTAACGTAACTTTTTAAGGTAACGGGTCTCTTAACAAAGAGTTGCACAAACTCTCTACTCTCTATTACCTATACGGTAGTTAACGCTTTAAGATTTTAGCCGCAAAAATATACTTTACTTTTTGACGCTTTCAAAAAGCAGAACGTTAATTCTTTTATTGTTAGTATATAGTAAAGTAAAGAATTAACCTTGTAAAAAGTTATAAATTATGTATAATATCTTGAGGGTAATTACTAATTTTAGTATTTCAATAACAGTTTAAAAAGTAGCGGACATGTGAAAACGTAACGGCATGTTTTGTTAACGTTTTATTTAGCCGTTATATCTAGTATGATACCTTCAGTGAGTACATATACGAGATCGTCAAATGTGTATATACTTTTTTGTGTAAAGTTATCATTTTCTCAATCTAATTTGACAAAATGGCTGCCAAAGCGTGTAAATTCTCAGTCTAGAAAATCGTAAATTTGATTAACAAATGTTGAACCACAAATTTTCCAATTTCCAGAACTTTATTTCGCATCCAGTCTGAAAACCAAAATCCATTTGTAATTGTATTAAATTTATAATTGTATTCTACGTATATACTGTAACACCCCTTACGATTAAAGTAATATAATAAGGTATTTTGTTTGACGAGGAATGAGTGGAGCAACCAACGACTGGGAATTTTGTTGATGCGGAATCAATATCCAGCACTCGATGCCCCGAGCACCAAAAGCTGATCAACAAACTGAGGAAGGAGGATTAAGAGACGGTTGGGTTCAGTTCTTAGGTTTTAAAGAGAGCGGAAGTTGAGTTTGCAGGCGGGGGAAGAGACGATGAGAAATGAAAATGGTGGTGTATGATTGAGCCGTGGATCGGTTGGTCGTTAAAGCCAAAGCCTTATATGAGAAAAGAAGGGAAAAAGCCAATTTAAAATCCAACTGGGACTCAATTAAAATTAATACCGCCCTGAACGAAAAGAACGAAGGAACGAACGCACGGCTTCTCTTTCAACGCACACTGATGCTGCGTTGCCATGGAAACATACTGCGTTGTGTATTACATGACTGCAGTTTCCCCGGTGATTAAAATAGGGTTCAAAATGTCATTGAGTTTAATTATTATTCTCAAAATCCAACACGGCACCAATTATGTCTATTAAATGTAAAAATGTGGGGATGGACGGGGGTTCCTCACCTGACTCGTATTCGTAGACCTTCAACTCATCGACGTACTGCTTCTCGACCAACTCTGAAAAATAATAAATAAAATAAAAAAATTTAATTTTTTTTAGAATTTTTTTTTTTTTAATATTATTGACACAAAAATTTCTAAATTTATTCTAAAGTTTAAGCACCCCATCATGCGCCTCGCGAAACACAAAGGACACGTCAACCTCCCACCCCGCTGCCCGAAGGGGAAGGTGATCGCTGCAAGAATTTCTGAGGATCCGTTGTCTTGACAACCGAAACCACCTCTCTCTCTCTCTCTCTCTCTCGGCGACCTCCATCCCCCTACCAATCTTATTCAGATGGCGACGCGTGGGCGTGGTGCTGCTGCTGTCACCCCACTGGGCGCCGGGGCATGTGTGGCGTCCAATGAGAAGCCGAGCAAGGCGTTCCGAGTGCGCCTCGAACGAACGCCGCAGTGACAAGCTGTCATCCGCCCCCGCAGCTGTTCCCTGGGTGACGAGGGTGGAGCCTGGAGCGAGTAAACAACAGGATGCTCAAAGACGTGCCGCTCGGTGGCGCCCTCATGTTCGCTCGAGTGCGGAAAATAATTCATGTTTGGACATCAAAGGGAAGCAAGAAGAAAAACAAAATGCAATAATAGCGAATTTTCCTCTTTCCTCGTCGTCGGAATTAGGCCTAAACTGACTTGTGAGGCCATATTTGCAAAATATGAGATCGTGTGGAAAAAAGGGGCTACTGATGTGGAATAATTTATTGGGTAACGTCGAGGATCCGCATGACAAGGACGAAACAATAACATAGCGGAAACATCACGGAAAATATGGAAATCACAATGACAATATGTTTTTCCTGCTTTTTATTTTTATTTATTGTTTATTTATTGTCAATCAATTCGTGGAAATGGCATTAATTTAGAATTTCATTTTGTGCGAAATAAAAGGTGAAAAACATAAAAAATTGGAAATTTAAGCGAATTTGACGGGGCGAAAATCACCGGGCTTCTTAGATTGGTCTATTCAAGGGACAAAAAGGGGATGTAAAATCTTGAATGGGTCATTAGAACCGAGACCCCATATGTGTATGAGTCGCGGGATATGTAGGCACGGCGAACGGAGGATGTTGCGACAGGTAATTCGATATGTTTTAACAAATTTCTTGTTTTTTTCCTATGGTGGGTGAAGGGTATTTGAGGGTGGAGTCGGCTTCCCGGCACAGTTCGGTTCGTGGGGAATAAATGGAAATGGGTTTAAAGAGTCAAGTGGTGCGGAGGGCAGTAAATCCTTCTTTTGTTGGCAGTGAATCAGATTCGGATACCCGAGTTGGCTTTACTTGGGAGCCCTTTGGCTCGTTCCTTTTCCTCCAATTACACTCTGAAAAGTGTGCGTTTAAAATGTCCCGCCCTATTTCAATTCGATGCCGATTCAATTCACAGTCAAGTGGCAGCCATTATCATATTTTCCCGATTGCTAAAACTAGTAAACTACCATTTTGAATTTTAATCAAAAGCAATAAGCGCGAGCGTGTCGTGTTATTTCATATGCGTTGCATCATGTACGGTATCGCGTTTCATCTTATCTTGCATTTCAAAACTCAATTTATTAAATGGCAGCCAATTATATTACCCTCACACATATTTTTTTTTGTTTTAGGGAAAAAAATATTCTCGTCAAAAAAGTGTAAGGAAATTAAATAAATTAAGGGTGAAAAAAAATGGAAATTGAGCGCGTCTTAATGGCCGTATTAAAATGGCCGAGTAAGCTGTTGAGAAGTTGATATGCGTATAGGTTGAGCAATGATAAATAATTTTTTGCTGACGTAATCACGATTAATTTGACAATCTCGAATCGGTGATGAGGTAATTTCAAGGTGATTCAAATATCACTGTGTGTTTTTGTTTTTCATGTTTTTCTTGTGTCAAGATTAAATAAATAGAGTTGTTTGGTTTGACAAATTAATGAGTCCCGTTCAAATATAAATATGGCGTGATATTTAGGAAAAAAATTAGAAAAATACATTCATATGGCGAGCGCTTCGCCATGATTGGAAGCAAAATAACTCGAGGTGATGCAATTGAATAAAAACATTTCTTTGATGTAAATTACAAGTAGTAATTGCGACTCACATTGATTTATACTTCTCCGCGTCGAATTAAAAAAGACATAAAATGAGTTTGGAATGTTAAGTTATGCTTTCTTTTGGAAATTATGACAACCGTGAGACGGAAATTTCCGTGAAAACGCAACCACGCTCGTTTTTCACCGGGAAAATGCTGTATAAAAGGCGCAAATTGCTCACATTCCGTGCGTGAGGGCAATTTATACCTCAATTAAATATTTTAATTCATAGTTACGTTATTCCTAATTATAAAAAATAAATTTTGACCCAAATTGACCATTAATTCCACCCCGGAGCGGTCAAATCAGAAAAATATCCCAAAATTTCCCCGTGTTTAAAAGCTTCTAACTAGAAATGTTAACGTTCGAAATTTACGATGGGGGTTGAGACACGACCGGAAACGCTGAAAAACGCGTCAACAACAGCGAGGTCATTAAAAAGATGACACACGACAAACGAATCGGACCGAGATGACAGTTGCAGTTGTGCAGTTGGCGTGTTTCCAGAGTGAGAAACGAGCAAGAACGTTGACAGTTGTCATGGCGATGTGCAGTAGCGTCTTCGTGACCATCTGGCAAGGGCCAGGTGAGGGCGACTAATGATCAAGGTGTGCGCAGCACCGTGAAAATTGTTCGCTCGATTAATTACAATTTCAATCTCTCTCGATCGCAATCATTCATCAAACAGATTTCTTTTCTTCCCAACGCAGCGTGCCTTTTCCCTTCCCATCTGTGAACATCCTCCGTGGAATTTTAATCACAGGTTTAAAACAAACATTCAAAACGCAGGCCCACGTCACCAAAAAAAAAAAAAAAAAATTAATTTTCTTCTCAAATAACTCTCGTGTAAATTATATATTTTTTTACTTTTAAATGAAATTGAAACCGAATCATTTTCCACGTTTTGAATTTTTTTCCATTTTCTTTGCAACTTTTTATATAAAGTTGGCTGTCAACTCCCCTGACAGATTTACACAGGTGAGCTTAGACGTTCCCAAGGGAAATAAACACACTCCCGCCCACCATGGCCTTTCCTCGTGCCACGCGCATGAGGTGAGAAGCTCGTGCCATAAATTTGATGTGGTCGCGCGCCCCTCGACGAAAAGGATCCGTGCAAGGCCCGTCATTAGCGTGGCGTCTACGAGACCCCTTATACACGTCCAATTAACGAGCGTCGTAAATTTCCAAGACGTACAAAGCGATGCGTAAATGGCATTTATAGGTCTGATTAATTAGACAGGAAATTTTATTCGCTACCAAAACCCACTCGTGCACCCCGCGTGTAGGGGTTTTAGGGGTCGGGGTTTTTTTTCTCCCGTTCGAGATACCCAGGATGGAATGTGTCCATCGGGGAGTTTGAGTTACGAGCTTGGGCGATCTCCTTGGGCCAGAGCAGTGTCAAAACACAGGTATGCGCCCCAAACAAACAGACTAGACAGTGGCCATGGATGCACAAGATGGCGCCCACTGATAAACTCGTGAGAAGAAACACAACTGGCGCCTATGGTTTAACAAATTGAAAAACAAAGCAAAAGTGATATTTTTTTTCTTTTTTGTGTTTTTTTGTGAAAATTTTTATAAAATGCGAAATGTTTTATGCATCAAGAGGAAATTAGAGTAAATTTGCATGAAATGTTGTTGTTGTTGTTTTGCGAATGATTAATAAATCGATAGAAAGATGAGCTCACGTGAGGCTTATCAATTTATTCCATGCTTGTGGTAATAGGAAATGTAAACAAAAATTTTTTTCTAATTTTTTTTCTTTAAAACCGAAACACAATAAAGTTTTTAGAATAAGGGGTTGAGTCCAGTTAAAATAAAATAGAATAAAAACAAAGAAATAAAAACGAAAAAAATCTATAGAGTTTAGGAAAGGAAGCTTCTTGTTGACACGCAAAGAAAAAAACCCGAGCAACAAAAAGGAAATGATAAAAAGAACAGCGGAAATTGAACATTATACACACACGTAGACATGAAGAGAAAGAGGAGTGGTCGAAAATTGCTCATCGTTTTACATTATTCGTAGTTGAGCGTCCGGAAAAGTTTTTATTGTTGTTTTAATTTCCAACTTTAAAACAAACACATAAAATAAATAAATAAATAAATAAATAACAGCTGCATGTCGCTGTAATGCACAACAAGGCCTAATAAAAATTGCAGTTGGCATCACCAAAATAACACCCACTCAAAACGCCACTGAACAGAAAATAAAACACCACTTGCACCAGATTGAAAACAGATATTAGATCCCACGCAACCAAAGTTCAATCACAAACTTATTTCGAAAGCATATAAAAATATAAAAAATTAAAACAACAAAAAAAAAAAAAAAAAACTAAATTTTTTCTTCTTCTTAAAAACCAACTAAATTTATCATTTAATTTAATTCGTGTCAGTTGCGCAGAACGCGTCCACTGGAGGTGTTTTTGTTGCAGCTGCTGTTGTCTCAAAAAAACGTCTCGCACGGACACAATTAGACGGTGTTATAATTTATCGTCCACCACCCACCTGCCTCTTCCGGCGATCGTGTGAACTCAGGGGAGGCGGAAGGTGCAGCCAGAGAAACGCACGCGTTGCACGATCGCATTGTTTATGTCCACTTAGGGACGTAGCCAATTACGAGGGAGCTGCAAACACCTTTTTCGAAGCTTCCTCTTTTGACCACACTAACAATTTTCATGCCCCTTAACACCTTCATTCAATTGCGCCCTAATCAAACCTTCAAATTACAAACAAACAAAACAATAAATTCAAAATGGAGTGGAAAATTTGTAATTTTTTTTTTTTTTTTTTAATTTTTTTTTTTTTTTTAGTGAAACGCAATTTTTCCTTTATTGCGTTGATAAATTCGATTTGAAAACAAATTAGTCAATAGAAGTTGAATTTACGAGGTAAAAAAAAAGAGAGGCTATTATAAAGCATTCGTGTTATAATTACAAAACATGCTGACAAGCATAAATTCAGCAACGACGCACGAAACCAAACGTATAATCGACTAATTGTAAAATTTAGTCATATTTACCTTAAACATTAGGGAAATAAGTCTCGTTTTTTCCCTCTTTGGTGTTATTAAGGATAATTATTTGACTCGTTTTATTTTTATTCGACTAACACTTTTTACCCCCTTAATGGCGAGTCCTGAGTCGATAAAGGTATAAAAATGAAAAATGTTTTTGTCTAACCAGGAACACGCATCATAAAACACCGAAATAATCATAAAAAAATATCACCTTGAATTTAACATACAATCATAAATTCGACGGATAAACAAAGTGTTAGAAACGTAACCCGAGGATACGAAGTTGGCGAGACCTCAAAAAAATGTCGCCTTAAATTATTATTAATGAACAAGGAGTAACTGAAAGGTGAAGAAAACCACACAACAGGTCATCAACACAAACACATAAAGTTAAAGATTAAAGGATTAAATCGTTTCCGGACACCCCACAGCGGAGAACGGCGTAAAACTGGTCACAACAACTCGTAATTCACGCAAAAATCCACAAAATAATAATAATTTTTTTTTTTTTTTTTTTACAAACTCAAAAAGTGTGTAATTTATATGAATTGAAACAAATTGCAAAATGCGACTGGTGAATCACGAGGAAAAAGACGAGCGCAAGTGTTAAGAGACAGTTAAATCTGTCACTGTCATCGCTATTACAAACGTAAATAATTTCCCGCTGATATCAGTAATATATAATTTTAGCTAACACCATGTTTAAAATAAAAATTTTCATCCGCTTTTGTGTCGACTCAAACGAGGTGTGAAAAATAGTTACAAATTCTTGTCGAGTTTTCGGTATTAAAGTGCAAGACGAAGAGAAAAAAAGTGGTTTAAAGTGCAAGATAAAAGGTGTGTTTGGCGTTTAATGGCGTTTATATACCTGGCTTTTATTGTGAGGAGGGGGTCTGGGACGCCACTGTGCGATAAAAGGAGGAATTAGAGAAACAACAAAGTGGCGGCGACACACAAGAAGTGGAGGTGGAGGTCGAACATGAGGGACAAGAAACGTGCATTAGCTTAACGCCTCTCGTTTCGCATGTAATTGAACTATTAAGAAGAGTGAGGCAAATGGACATAGCCATCGCGGCGCCCCGACACAGCGCCACACACAAACACTCCACTTTACTCGCTATTTATCACAGATAACTTTAAAAAAAAAAAAATTTCTAGAATTAAAAACATGCCACACCCAACCCATACAACAACACCCATGCTGCGCACGTGACAAAACAGCTGAGGGACAAAGACGAAGTCGGTAGAAATCAAAGAAACCTTTGCCGGCGACTTCACACGCGCGACTCATCTTTCTTTTTTTTTCCATCTTGTGTGATATCTTAGAGTGTTTTGCATTAATCTTGACATTATTATTCAGCTTGTATTGTTTTTGAAGTTCAAGTCACGTGATAAAGTTATAAAAAAACAACTAAATATTGTTTCAAGTTTGCGGAACTGATGTTCTATTTTTTGAAAAAGTGATATCTTTTTCTATTTTTGAACATCTTTTCGTATTTTCCGTATGTAATCAACTGCTAATGAATAAATCTGGATGTAATTTCCTTAATTTACGCACATCTCTGACTAGGAAAAGTGCGCACCTGCAACATTAAGATAAAAGAATAATGAAACGAACGAGGAAACAGGCAAGTAAATTACAATTAAATCGCATTGCAATCAAAGATATTGGGAGGTTTATTCTGGTCTACAAAAGTATACAAAAGACAAAAGAGGTGAAAAGAAATCAGGTGTGTTTGCGCTATGGCGTGCTGTGTTGCGAAGTTCTCCTTTGTGCTCTGAGATACGAGTTTCCTCGCACCTTGGCTCGCAAACACAAACAAATTTTTCCCTTATCATCGCACCTTACACGCGTTAAAAGCAACTTCCTCATTTCATAAACATCACTCGAAAAATTATTGTACCAATTGAAAACTTTGCACCTGGTCAGTGCATGCGAACCCCTCACTTCCTTCTAAACCAAGTAATTTACGATCTAAATTTCACATTTGCATCTATTCTCCATTTTTCTATAAATGAATTCTAAATAATGCCACTTTTTTCCTTAAAATTCGTGGTTTTAAAGTCATAAACTATTTATTTTTTTTTTGTAAATAAACGTGGAAAATGTAAACAAAATTTCTATTTACTTATTAAATTAATTCTTTTCTTTTTTTATAAGTATAAATTTCACTTTTAATTTAAAAAAATGAAATTTATTTAGTTGCACCTGCAGTTGGTATCACATATCATAAAAGAAAAGATATAAAAATACAAAAAAAATTTAAAAAAAGAATGAGGAAAAACTAAACAATTAAAAAAGATTTCTCACGTAGGAAATTAAACGAGCAGTTTTCGAGTTCTTTGTGCCTTAACAAGCACCTGCTTTTTTGCTTAAAACGCCCAAAAACAAGAACATAAAATAAGCAAAATGTACGACGGATGTCACCACACGCTACCGTCTTGCCAGTTGGCCTGAAATCACGCGAGAATTTTAAACAGAGAAAGTGGGGTTCAACCGGGGACGCCGCGAGGACAAGCTGCTGCTGCCACCAACGGACACCCACGCAAACGCGCCGAGAATAAATAATGATTAGGCGAATTTCGAATTCCCTGGCGATTCCTAATTTATACTTTGTGTGTAAATATTCTCAAAAAAATTCTATTTTACGGTTATTACTTCCTTAGGCATAAAAACTTGTTATCGGTATAAATTAGCCGAGGTTATAAATTAGATGTAATTTTTTTTTTCTCTCTCTCTCACTCTTTTTTTTTTTACTTTTTACTTTCTCCAAAATAAATTTAATTAATTTAAAATTAAATTAAATTAAATGTGAAAATGTTGTGAATTCGTGTTAGTTCCATTGATATGCAAAAAAGGAAACTGCACGACACAACTATCAACTCATCAAAAAACAACAACAAAAAAATGCAACAAAATGAACCAGAACCAAACAAGGAAAATAAATAATAACAAACAATAAATAAAATTTTTAAAAATAATAAGGTTAAAAAATATTTTAAAATTACCTTTCTCGTGTTGCAACCACGCTAAAGTAGCGCACAAAAGCGCCAAACTTTTTCCACTTCCGGTTGGACTCTCCAAAAGACAATTATGACTCCTTTTAAGCCCGGCAAGCACCTAAATGAAAACAAAAAGAAAATAAATAAATATTTTGTCATCTCATTCTCCACAAAGCAAGTATATCTCTCAGCATACCCCTCCCCCTCTTCCCTAACCCCTCCCAGCGTCTTCCCTCACCCTACTACTTTTGGTAATCATGTTTGGACAGACCAGCGTCTCCACTAGCTGCCAGGCGGCCACTAATGGTACAATTAGATTAAACAAGGGCCGGGCAATCTCAGGCTAATGACATTACACGCACTGGCCTTTGGCCTTCATCCATGCTCTTCCCGACCCCCTTTTCTCAAGATACCTCATCTTTAACCCTCGCTGCACCGAGAAACATTTATTCAAAATTACAAAAAAAAAAATTTCAAAATTAATTCAAGGGTTAATCCTATCTTACCTTATCCATCATGGCAACTTGAGACGGATATGCCTTGTATGGAAAATGCACGAGAATCCCTTGAATCGTGTAGACATAATCGTTGGAAGACATGATTAACTCTTTATTTCCCTGCACAAAAAAAAAACAGAAATTACAATTAATTTAAATATCCCACAAGGTCAATTAGAAACTTCAAAATTAAAAAGAAAAATTAAGGATCCTTGGACGACTCCTTACACGCATCGGGAAAATTATCTAAATTAAATAATTGCACTAATTAACATAATTAAAGGTGAGAAAATACATAGCTGTAACAAAACAATTTTCCATCATAAACCTGCATTTTTCCATTCTTTTTCTAACGTTTAACTTGAAAAAAAAAAAACAAGTTTCGTGTTAATGAAAAATTAATTAAGGTAAACAACTCGGCTCGTCCATTGCCGTGGATGACCAATACACCTCATTAAGATTCCACTTTACGATGTTCCCAACTGCCTTTCATCCCATAGTCTTCGCTAACCGTATTAACAGAGGCCAAGAGAGGACCTCGGGGAGCAGCGAACAGCTGATGAACGCACGGGACTTAGTCCCAGGGGGGAATTAAAAACCGACGCCATGATGTAATGCTGCCATTGGCCCGATCAGGTGATGAGAGAATCAGAGGGGGGTCTCAGGCTCATTAATTGTGCACAAATCGCCCACCGAATTCCTTTTTTTAATACCGCAAAAAGCGCTCTAACAACTTGATATTCCCCGCAACTTTTTCCTCGTTTATCATCCGAAATTAGATTACTTTTTTTTATTTCTTTTAATATGGGAATTTAATCTCGACTCCGAAAACCGCAGTCGCACGACAAAAAATTAAATGACTCTAAAAACAAGGGCAGGAGTGGACAGTGTCCGTACAGATGAGCGCGAGACAATCAAAAGCAGCCATTAGGTGTGTCAGACTGATGGCCACTGGTGGGTGATGAAGGCCTGGATGACCAGGTGGCAATCGCATTTCGAAAACGACATCAACTGGTCAGCTGGGACCCGTGATGACCACTTCCCGTTAAAATGGCGCCTCAAGAGTGTTGCTTTATGCCCGTGTCCAGTGGAGGAGTGATGACAGGACAGCTGCTAATCTCGCCTAATTGCCGCGAGTTGGCGCTCGTTTCGCGTGTATTATCGGAGGGGGGAGAGCGTAATGGCGTTTAATGACCACTGGTCACTGACACACACGCACCTAGCTCTAGTGACACAAACAGGGAATTTTTTTTTTTTTTTGTCTACCTTCAAAAAAAAATATTTTCAAATTTCAGCCCCATGTGTCACAATTCGAGGAAAGAGCGCCATGAGAAGGAAAAAGGAAAAGCTGAAAAGAAAGAAAAACGAGAGAAAAAGAGAGAAAAAAAACTAGAAATTTATCGGTGCAGCGTATAATTTGCCTTAAGTGACACGACACCACTCAATAACAACCACCTCCCAAACACCTGAGGTGTGAATCCATCACGCACACCTGTGCACGACACGCAACACATGCAAAAGAAAGGGAAAAAAAATCCACAATCAAGAAAAGAGCGCGTGGAAAAGGGTCCGGTGACAAAAGAGAGAAATAAATAAAGAAAAAAGTTATCGACCAAGACGGGGAGTTGTTGGTGTGCGCCCACTCAATTACGCCCACACAACATGCTACATGCACCTAAGGTGGTTGTTGCAGCGCCGTGTCGTGAGACCCGATCGCGTGACAGACGTGCGCTTTAATTAGGAAAAAGGGGGTGGTAGGAGGTGGGTGTTGGGGCAATCATCCACGTCCCACCTGGACGCTACTCCGCCCCCTCGTAAAAAGATACAATTTCCCCTCCACATCAAATATTTCTCAAGATTCGACTAGGAACAGTAAACCACCGCAGTTTGTGGACATTGAAATTTAGTAATTGATTAATTGTAATTAAGCTTTTAAGCGAGTTAAATTGATAACGAGTGGACACGCACTTTGAAGGTGTTTGTTTTGCATATCCTGTTGCATTTTTTTTATAATTTTTTTTGCTTTTTTGCTTTTTAATTAAAGATTTTATTTTTTTTTCTTCTTGTTTCGATGGTTTAAGTTCATTATAACGTCTGGAAAAGCGTTGTTTCCTGTTGTTGTTTAATCCTAGCCGTTTAACTTCACACTACGGTGACCTCATTCGTCACACCTGAGTGTCTTTAACATCCAAATTAAATTACTGTAAAAGCGATAAAAATTGTAATTTGCCAATACCGTGAAAGGGAAAGAATTGGATCAATGTTTGGTTGACGTTCACGTTGTAATTAAAAGGTGCTATTTTTGGCACTATAAATAATGTATTTCTCGTGTGAGATGTGTGATAACATTTTCCCTTCAAATCTGGGACACGTGACTTGGCTATTTCTTCGGGTGAAACTTAAGTAGAAACATAAAATTATGGCATTAATAACATTTTAACATTTTTTTTTTTTCTTTGCACGGTCAATGTTGGTGCAATAATCTGATATGGGGAAAAAGATAAAATCATGGGAATTAAATCACGTGATTAAACAGATTGGAATAAAATATGAGAGCGGTCAGTAAAGAAAATTTAAATTCACCTAAATCATTGAGCCAACTTCCCGCTCTCTGAATAAATAATCGATACACTTCGCATGCATTCGGCACGATATAAACACGATCAGACAAATTTCAATGGGAGATCACCTAAGAGCTTTCGAGATGTTGTGAGCGATTCTTGAAAGACTCTAAGGTATTATTGTCACTTACAATAAGTCACACGCTATTGTCGTTACCGTGTTTGTTCAAATTCCCAGTTTAAAACATACCTTGTTTATTTTCCCCGCTTCGGCGCCATTTTTGGAT
>JAQFZP010000890.1:0-25549 GCA_034695745.1 Geophilus truncorum | reverse complement strand
AAATGCCTTAGATTACATCAGCTTTTATAAAAACTGGAGATTACGTTCAAACGACGTTTGGTAGTGCAACAAACGAATAACGATCATGACCGGGTAGAGTGATTTATCTCGCGATCAGACGTGAGTTTGAAACTCGGCGTTTCTCGTGGTCGCCGTGGTAAAGCTCTGTTGGAATGGCGGAGCGAATCGGTCAAATTCCGAAACCCAGTTGGCGAGAGTTGATAACGGAGCATTTATTAGATGCGGTCCGGGTGTGTTTTGTTCGATTAAATGGCAGATTAAAGCGATGCATTGCATTTCGTCCGCTAGGATTCTGTTCAGACCGTTGTGGTACAGAAACTGGTACAGAGACTAGAGAGACTGAATTGGAAATTTTAAATTTAAATGTTTTTAGTTTTTGAAGAAAATTTAAATTTTTTTGAACTTGTGATTCAAAAAATTGAAGAAAAGAAATTGTGCTAACCAGCCCTGCTCGCCCCTGCACAGATTATTGTTGCCGTTGACTCAGTAACCGCGTTGCGTGTTGCTTAAGGACAAGTAAGAGCAATCAAAAATTTAAAACAAGTATTTGCTGTAGAAATTGTTTATTAAAATTTTTGTCGATAGATGGTGCCAATAAGAATAATAATTTTTATCAATAAACAAGCGCATGCAAACAATGGCCACACATAATGGAACTCTTTAGAGCCTTTTAATAAAAAATAAAAATGCTAAAACATAAATTTTGCTATTATAATATAATAAATTCCAGTGCGTGTAAAATATTAACAATTCAATATCATTTATAAAAATATTAGTTCATTATTATAGTTCATTCTTCTCTTGAAATAACTGTATTTGTCTCTAAAGAAAAGGAAAAATCATAATAAAATAAGTTTTTGTCCTACATACAAGTATTGTAAATCTTACGAACATTGCTTAGTTTTGTTGAACGAAGTTCTTGTTTCGAGCCACCATCTCATCAGCGATAATTTCAAACTTCTTTTCATCTCTCTTCGCCGCCATCTCGAAAGGTTGAATAACCGCGCGCGCATTTTATCCCCTTTTGAGCAAAATTACGAACAATCGATCTGAATGCAAAGACGTTGGTTAAAGCTTCCTTAATGAACGAACGTAACTATAAATACTAAATAATATCATAATATGTGTAGATAAAAATAAAAAATATGATGACTTACAGACCGAAATCACAACCGCAAAGTTGTGACTTCGCAGATATGTTTTGATTTCGGTCATTGTCTTCTGAACAATAGGTTCAATAAATGCAGGAATCTTCACAATAATGAATGCGTTTAGACCTGAGTTGACGCCCACGCCGGAAATTAGCTCATCTTCTAGCTGGTTATACTATTGATGACTTTTTTTTCCTTCAAATTCATCACTGTGAAATTTAAAATACGATTGCCATATAGCGGGTTCAGTTGTTGTAAATAGAATATTTCCGCCGACAACAGAGACCCACGAACGGATCCCATTTTGCAATATTTTCTTATTGGTTGGCATAGAAAACCAGCAGCTAATGAATCTATCATTTTCTAAGAACGATTGAAATTGGTTCACCACTACAATACATTAAAAAAAAAAATATGTTAAAAATATTTCGTAGTTAAATTCTTTAGTAGTTACTTACACTCTACATTCACAATGTCGATAAAATGACTATCGCGCGTGTTCTGGCTTATACTGGTTCCTCAAATCACTAGCAGTACTCTCAAGTCCCAAGAGAAAAATGTGGAAAAATGTGAGGTTGGTGTTAAGTGAGGTTGTGTTAATATAATGCAATAGAAAATCTATTTTAAATATTTGAAAGCGACCTCTAGTAAATTTTTTGTGAATCAAAATAAATTCTAGTGAATTCAGCTATTAAGTATTAACCATTGAGATAGTACATTTTAAAATAATACCATATGGTAAATTGTTTGTAAAGTAAAATTATTTAATTTAATAATAAAAACGAACTTAAATAATTTAGCTACAAAAATTTATTTTATAACTCGTGCATATCCTTAAAAAAAAAAAATGACAAATAAAATTATGCAAATTTATTTAAAACCGACTAGCGCCATTTATCAGCTTTTTTCGAAAACTTTACTTTTATCGAAGTGTAAGTTCGTTTTAAAACCATACAACCATACAAAATTCGCAATTTCGAAACAAATGTCACAAATCTAAGCTTTAAAAATCGATCTTTTTTGTTTTCCATGCGTTTTAGACTCACATGTGACACACCTGACCTGAGCTTAGTTTACACTGATTCTTCTGTTTTTGAGTCATGACATTTTTTTCATGCTTCCAGATGTTTAATTGTTCGACAAACTGATAGATTAGTCTATTTCATTTTATTATATCAATACGTAAAAAATTTAAGAGTTAAACTACTGCCAGAACTACTGGCAGTGATATATTTTCAACGCAATTTAAAACCAGCTTGAAGCATTCCAAACTGAAGGAATTTACACATGACTCATCGATGTGGACCAAAGTTTGTAAAGATTATAAAGTGAGACAAATGAAGAGACATAGCGTATATAATAAGAATCGTTGGCGAGAGTGAATAAGTGAGAGCATTAGAGTGTGCAAGATGAGAGAATGGAGAAACAGTGCCTAGTATTAATTAATTAATTAATGTCCAAATAAACTGCAACCAAGTAGAAAAAAAGAGAGAAAAGAGAGGAAAAAAGTCTGGTGTCATTGAGAACAACATGACAGAGAAAACTTACAACAATAGTCATAGATTTGATGTATCACACCATTATAAGAAACAATTAGAAATAATGACACATCAATAAAGCATATGACAACAATATTTACATGCTAAAAGGCTTAAATTAGAGATAAGTATCAGGCTTAAAAGTAATTACAAATTAAGAACCTTAAACTAACACTAAAATGTAGTTATAGGGGAATTTGGATGCATTGATGTTGTCTAGATGTAATGGGTTTAGTAACAAAACTGCTGCATAAATGGCGTCTTTAAAAAATTTGATTGTGGCAACAGTGCGGTCGGCTCTGGGGACTAAGTTAGCCCATGAACAGCAAGCAAGAAAGAAGAAGAGAAACTAGCCTAGTGATGTTATCTTGAGCACAGCCAGAGCTGCACTGATTTAATAATGTTACTTCAGGTCCAAAGAAAACTCTCAACAATAGTCATAGACCTGATACATCATAGCACTGTTAACAAAGATCATGAACTAAAATGCTTAAAGAAATACACGAAACTGAACCCTCGAAATTTCCAAATTTTGCAATCAGCTTTGTACAATCGTGCCGAATCCATAAAATGTAATGAAGAAATAATGTTTTTTTTTTTTTTTAATTTATTAATTTCATTTTTTTTTCTACAATCGTGGCTCTTTTTTGTTGATAGTAGCAATTTATTTTTATTTTAGTAATAATAATTTTTACTGAAAAAACAGCATATAAAATTAAAATCAACTTGACGTTAAATTATCTTTTATGAATGGTATCTTTAGTTCATCGGTGATAAGATGAAAACTTTGGATTTGTTGCAGTATTAACTTTTAAGTTATATTAAAGATGGAATGTTATTTCTCTCTCTGCCTTCTTTTATTTTTGAGAAGTTCGGCAGTGAAGCTATTGAAATTTCTTTTGCTGCCAAATAAGGAGTAGCAAAATTTAATTGACAACACAAAGATACTTTTGACATTGAAGAAACAAATTGATATATTCTCGGAAAAAATTTATTAAAATTTGTAGATAGGCATAAACCATAAACTTAAGTAAATATATTAAAATTAAATTAATCTGTAAACTTTTGTTCAAATCACTGTAAATGTCTACAAATCTCTAAAAATTTATAAATCTCCACAAATCTCTATAAATCTTCTAAAATCAAATAAATCTATACAAATCTCTGAAATTTTCTAAAAAATCTCAAATCTACACACGACATGGACTCACAAAACAATGCACAGATCAACAAAGAATAAAAAATTAATATCAAAATAATTTCTGCAGTTATTGTAGCTTGGGTTCTAAACTATTACACAAAAATCAGAATGCTTGAACTTGTGATTCAAGAATTCAAGAAAAAAATTGTCGATAGATGGCGACAATAAAAATAATTTTTATCAATAAACAAGCGCATACAAACAAAGGTCATGCATAATAGAACTCTTAACTTTAATAATAGAGCCTTTCGATTTTAACATTAATGTTTTCCTAAATGTAGAATGAACTTGATTATCAATCTAAATTTAAACTAAAAATATTGAAATTTTTATGTAAAAAATGAAGAAATTATCGCTTTTGGCTGCATATGCACTTAATTCTTCAGTGTTGCAGTGGAAGAGTGAGGCAAACGTGATTGAAATAGAAGAAGAAATTCAAAAAATGTCTAAATATTTCGAATGTTTGCGTTAGTATTTCGAGTTTAAATAATTTTAAAATGTTTGCTGAATTTATTTACATTTATCAGCTCCGCACATGTGTGATGATGTAATCAATCAATTTATTGATGATGTATATTTGACACCGCGAGCTGAACACATCGCTCTGTTCGTGCGGGAGAACATCAAGCAGATTGATCTCTTTTCATTCGAGGATCCGGAATTCAATTTTAGAAATTTTCTGTATTTTTGCGGTTTTAAATTGACGGTATGTAGTTAAATACTAAACTTAACCGGAAGTTACGTTTTGAAACTTTCCAACTTTATTGTATAGGAAAAATATTTTTAGTTCATAAATGTCGAACAGGGTACGTTCTGTTACATAATTACAATTTTTAGGGAAGTGACTCTTCAAGTACCTATATTTAATTTTTTTGCAAAATAAGAAAAGGGTCATTGAAACTAATTTAGTGAGAGTTTGAAAGTCACTTCCGGTTTACAAATCTGTAATAAAACTGGGAGTGCTGTAAAAATTCTTTCTAAATATCTCGGTAACCCTTGCTTACATACTGTATACACCTAACCAAACCAGAAATTCCCCAAATTCCCAAATCCCTCTAATAAGAAAAAGACTTGCAAAACTCACTATAACTAAACAACATATAACCCTTCTCTCTAGAACATGGAAGACCTAGCACTGCCCGAAGGCTGCATCTTGGACGTGTTTCTCACTCGCGAAATGTGCGACCTGATGCCCAACATCAGCGTCCTGAACATCTCCCACTGCACCGTGGACGAAAAAGCGTGGACCTTGATCGCCAAACTGGCCTTGGTCGAACTCGATCCGGGACAAAACATCTCCCCAAAGGGCATCAAAGCCCTGTGCCAGAGGGACTCGAAGGCCAGATCGACTCTACGCGTCATTCACTTCGGCAGCCATTACACACTTCCCACCAAGTGCTTTCACATGATTCTTGCAAAGATGGACAACATCGAGAACTTGGACTCCGAGGACTCCCATTGGTTAGCCGATATGCCCCGAGAGCTCCAGCACCGAAGGTTCAAACTCAAATACCTCAACTTCGACTGCGACTTGGACTATATCGAAAAGGAGCTCAATATTGCGATCGCCGCGTGCCCGAAGGTAATCAAAATCAAAATCATCTCTCATTTATACACCCCTCGAATGATGTGGATCCTCACGTTGTTCAAGAATCTGCGCAGTCTCAACATCGACGTCGTGGATCACGCAGACAGGAATGTCGTAGATAAAAAACAACTTTGCGAACGCATGTACCTTGATGACTCAAATTTCTCGGTTTTAACCTCCTTGACCCTATCCGACATGTGGGACGCTTGGATCTCGACCGGGTATTTTCTTAGGATCTTGGAGATGTGTCCGAATTTGGATAATTTGAAGTTGTTGAGATGTGACGGGTTTAGTAACAAAACTGCTGCAGAGATGGCGTCGTTAATGCTAAACAGAAAGTTGAAGCATTTGACTTTGAACCGTTGCCAATTATTGACATCGACTGGGGTCGAGAATCTGATGCGGATTCCGTCATTGATAAAGCTGAGGGTGTTGTTTTTAACCAGTGATGTAATTATGCAGCATTTTAACGACCATCCGTTGCAAGATGAGGCTAAGAAGTACAATGTCGAGCTGAAGATTCGGTTTTTATAATACTACCATGCCTCACTCTTATCGTAGCCTGCTGCAGACATTTGGTTTAATGTACGGTATATTTTAGAAGTTGAAGAATATCGTGTATTATTTAGGCTCTCTTTTGAAATAATTACATTTAATTTTGGTGAAGATGTGAGTTTTCTTTGTGTATATCAAAATCTAGCATGTATAAATATAATTTTCAAAATATTTTTTTACTGAAAAAATAACATATAAAATTAAAGTCAACTTGACGTTAGGTGCAGCATTAACTGTTAAATTATATTTAAGATGAAATCTTACTTCGTTCTCTCTGCGTTCCTCTTTTTTGAGGTGTTCAGCAGTGAAGCTATTGAGTATCTTTTTGCTGCTAAGGGGTAGCAAAACTTAACAGATATGGTAACAGAAAAGTATATATACTGTATAAAAGAATGAACTATTGCTTGCGTATCATCATCATCTTTCACTATGGATATCTTTTACTATTATTTAATTATCGATACAAGCAAAGATTATTTGTATTCGTATTCTTTGATATTCCTAAACGGGAGCGATACGTTATAACCGCTATAATTATGGCCGTCACAGCCCCTGTTATCGGAGCCGCGGCATCTTCGTTACGGCCGCTATCACCTTAAGGCCGCCCTAACGTAAGACCGAAAATGCCTTTATTGAATACATAAAACGTTTGGTTCTGACTTTGAATCCTAAATATTGTCATGAACGATTTTGAAAAAGGAATACAAAACGCTGCACATCACGTTTTTCCGAACTCGAGAATTTTCGGTTGCAAATTTGGAGAAAAACGCAGAAGCTTGGTTTTTGGGAACTTGGCGCCAGCTGATGGCAGATTTTAAAACTAATCTGCATTAAGTTTAAAAAAGTAAATGAAAGAATGAATAAAGTTGCGATCACTAGACATTTAAAGTATCAATACTGCCACTCTAGTTGTAAATCTGAATGGTATTCTGGGTCTGTTACCATGGTAACTGATCAGTTCGTGCAAGTTGAATAAATCTATAAATCAAACACAAAAAGTATTTCATTATTTATTGATAAAAAAATCAACTTACTTTTTTTACAAATCACTATTTCTCTTTATTTCCATTTTCAGAATGAATTTGTAAAACTCTAGATAAATTTGTTTGATGATGGGATAAATGTCCAGCAGTTTCTTGGGCTACTCGACTTAACGTATGACATAATTGAGCTCGTGCAATGGGTAATTCGGGCATCTTACTGTACGACGTAAGATCATTCTTGCTCATGAGCCTTCCCTCAATCACTCCACCTAAGAAAAAAAAATTTTAAATCTTAAAATTCTAATATTTCCTTTCATTTTCTTAAATTTTACCTAATAAAATAAGCTTGGGCGTCTTTTTCTGAAGACTCAACACTTTGCCTACGTCTTTCTTACTGCCAAACACAAGTGCATCGTAATCCAAACAGTGAAAGAAATGATCAAGAGGACTAAACTTCGTTCCCTAGATAAATAATAATTATTTTCAAGCCATAAATAAATGCCGGTATTTTATTTACTTGAACGGCTAATGAAAAAATTTCCGTCGGCTGTTCGTAGTATTTTAACCCGGCTTTAAAAAACACTCGTTTAACATCTAATACTTCATCTTGAAACAACTGATTAAGGTGATAAATGGCTACAAATTCATAGTTTTCTAAACTTCTGCGGTTGTATGATGCCACGATCTTTTCGTATGGTATTGGCTGTAAAGTAAAAATAAAAAAAATATTTTTTAAATGTTTATATATAAAAAATGTTTTTGTTTTATTTTTTTACTTCTCTGTGTGTTTCTTTTTTCCTCCTCACAAAATCGCATTTTAGTTGAATCGGTGTTGGATCAGGTTCATAAATCGGCGCTGCAGCTGCGAGGAATTTTGCACGTTCAAAATGCGGTGGTCTTGGATGTTTCGGATCGAAATGTGTCCGCCATCTCACCAATGTCAGTGGTAACTTCCATATATCACTACGAACTGCAGTAAAATTAATAAACAAGATACATTTTCCACATCACTCCTTACCTGCAATGATGGTCGCCATTGAGCTATGCAGCAAGCGCCGTCTCGTGGCAAAAACTAAAAGTAAAAAGTTTCTAAAAGTTTCTAAAGTTTAAATAAACTTACTCAAATTAACTTATAACTCTAGCAATAACTAATTTTAGTATAATGTAAAATTTATTTAAAAAATAAACCATTTAACAGGAAAAAGTTGCATAGTTGGTTTCGAGAGTGCGCTGTTACAGTGGTTTACATGTGGAACTGTGGTTAGTGTTTTTATTTTCTTTTATCTAAATCTTTTCACACCTCACAGCTGATCTGTATTTACTAAACACTATATAATCAAGCATAAAACCCTTAATTAGTGTTCAAACCTTAACTTTCACCTCCTGACACGTCGAAATCACACAATACGCATCTTTTCCCAAACTAATTCGAACTAATTTCATTATAAAGAGGTCACCTTATTCCAAGACATGTCATTTAAACCAAATCAACGTTCTAAATATTTCCGGATCCAAATCCAATCGACTGGAAACATGAAATTTTTTTTAACAATATACAAAATTACGTCACCAGATTCCCTATTTCATCAAATTTCCTCAAAAAAATAAAAAAAACATAAAAATAATTATTTATAAAATAAAAATAAATTGCAACTATCAACAAAAAAGAACCACAATTGTAAATAAAAAAATGCAATTGATAAATTTAAAAAAAAATTATTTCCTCATTACATTTCATCTCGAGATATCGATCACTAATATTCTCTTTATTCGTTGATAGATACACAAAACCTTGTTTAGTCTACGTATGAACAGCAAATGGGAATTTCCACACATCTAAGACACGATAAAACGTGGATCGAGTCGACACCGAGAATGGAAACTAAGCAGTAAACAAATAAAAAACAACAACAACGTTAAAAAAAAGATGAGTAAAGATGCAACAAGTGAAGATGAAACGAAAAAAATGAGTGGTACGAGTTTGAACTTGAGTTACGACACATTAACTCATAATTAACAGTTTTTTGTTTTTTTTTCCTTCTTTAGACAGGTGTTGTCCAAAGTCTCCTGTGACTATTCAAGAATGGGTTGATTCCATTTCGCTTCATAAGTGAGTCGAGTCAAGGAAAAAGTGCTTTAAGTTGCTCAATCAAAGTGACAAAACAAGTTTTTATGACCTGTTTGTTTGTTTTTCGTCTCACTTGATTGAAACTTGTTCGTAAAACGAGGAAAAAAAAAATTGTTTTTAATATTTGTTTCAATTTGTCAGGACTGAGGAAGAGTTTCATGCGGTGAAAGGAAGGGTTTTGTCATGTTCTGATGGTAAATTGGAGCTGGATACCCTCCATTTGGGTGCCGAGGGTAAGAATTACGTGGCAAAATGCCAAGTTTTGCATACAAAACGTGTTTTTTTGAGAGAAAAGGTGATGACAATTGCTGGATTTTATGTTTAGTTTCACAATTTGCCGCTTAAAAGTAGGGTAAACACTTGTTTTGCACGTGTAACAGGTGTGTTATTTATTTTTTTTAAATACTACAAAGGATCAGTGACCATAAATTGAGTAATCCGTCAAACCCCTGACAACAGAAGTATTTATTTTTAGACGGCGGATTTGTTTTCGATCGCTAATTTTATTTTTATGGCGCCTTTGGTTTTATTTTAAAAGTAGTTTTTAACACTTTGCAGCTGGACTAACAGCGTCGAGACTCGAAAAGCGTCGTTCGTCCATCAAATCGAATTCCGATCCTTCTGTGATCTCAAGACGTGCGAATTTGATTCAGATGAAAGAAAAAACATCTCTGCAGTCTGATGTTTCCAGCCAATCAGCGTCGAGCATTTCCAGGTAAATTAATTTTAAATTTCAACTTTTTATAGATTTAAAAAAAATATTTTTTTTTATAGCAGCATCGAGACGCTTCTTGAAGCACGACGCGAAGATCCAGAACAAATTTTGCTAAATCTCGGGTTTGGGGGTGATGTTGGGTCCTCGGATCCTCTTGCTCGAATTCCCAAGAGATTTTTGAATCCATCAGAAGTAAAAAATTGAAGAAAGAAAAATAAAAAAAGACAAAAATATGAAATTTCATATTTTTATTACTTTTTTTTATGAAGGTGAAAGGAAATGACTTGAATCAGTTCGTGCGGCACCAGGAGGAGCTTTTGGAAGCGCTGGATTCGGGTTTTTGTGGCTACAGGGGTTTGTCAGGTTGGTCAAGTTCAATGTCCTCAACTTCCTTTTCTGTTTCGATGTGCAGCGATTCCGATTCTACAGCTAAAATGTCGATGTCGACTGGTGTGCGTGTGAAACATGTCATTCACTCTTTTTTCGCCTAAAAAAAATGTAAAAATTCAAAAATAACACTCAAGTACAAAATATGTGATTTAGAATATATTTTTCGACAATATTTACCCACATTGTATAGTTTTACATAGCTTATGATGTATATATAGAATTTTTTTTAGACATTTTAGATGCTTTTCTCTGGTGTTGGTACTCTTTACTAATAAATTAATGGGATGTTTTGCACTTTTTGGTGTTTCTTTCTCATTAAAAACCGCACAATATCTTCTTTTAACCCTAGAAAAAAAATCATTAAACCTTTATTTTCACACTTTATCTAGGTTTTCTTAGAGAAAATCAACGTCCTGTAGGAATAGTTGGTAAAATTCTAGACAAGATCCGCGCAGACCGAAGCTCCTCCAATTCGCCCACTCTGACGTCATTCTCCGAAGTGGCTTTTTCGGTGTTGGCAGCCAATTCTTTTCGAAATGCACTACTCCGAAGTGCCAAACGACAGTTGGAGAGTCCGGGAGGAAGCATCTTGGAGCCCGCGAATAGAGAGTTCCTCGAACATCAAGGGGAGAAGACGGGGAA
Organism: Geophilus truncorum; assembly: GCA_034695745.1. Classification (NCBI taxonomy): domain Eukaryota; kingdom Metazoa; phylum Arthropoda; class Chilopoda; order Geophilomorpha; family Geophilidae; genus Geophilus; species Geophilus truncorum. The sequence continues at coordinate 14,637 of JAQFZP010000890.1, read as the reverse complement.
TGAGCGAAGACTGATCCTGGGTCAAGATGAATTTTGCGTTGATGGCGATGGCGGTTTGGTACATTCTGGGAAAATCTCAAATCCTGTGACTTGCAAACGTCGAACGACGTCGCTCGTGATGGAGAGCGATGAAGTTGAAGTTGAAATGCCGCAGACTAAATCGAAATTCGCCTTATGGAATGTCTACAAACAGCTGACGTCTAGAGAAGAGACATGTGACGGCGATTCGAACAGACGGAGATGTAGTAGTGAGCGGTTGCTAGTGAGACAAAATTCGATTTGCATCGATGGGGGTGAAAAGTTGTTAAATGATGATGATTTCGAAGAAGAAGAAAATGTGGAAACAAACACAGAAACGTCGCAGTCGATGTCTACTTTACCTGTCGTATCGAATGATGAGAAATTATCAACTTACAAGGAGTCGTTTGAACTTGAAGAGGTAATTTTTTTTTTTTAAATCTAAAAATTCAAAATTCAAATTTGATTTAATTTTTCAGTTGCCCTCTCAAGTCGAAGAAATGGGTGACGAACAAGTGCAAGATGAAGAACAGCGTCACAGCGCTTTATCCGACAGCAGTGGGTTTCTAGACGGAGAAGCGACGGAGTTACTACAAATAGATTCAAAAGTCACACACAATTCCGAAGACCGATCAAATACCCCACGTCTACTGCGACCTGAACCCGTGAGACTGTGTGCAGCGACCTCTGATTACGTGGAAAAGGCTTACGATGAATCTGAAAGAGAAGATCTGGTTATAAAAAACACATTTAGACCTATAAATAGTGAGGAAAACACTTCTGCCATACCCGAATTTCGTCTTGTTGTGTCTGATCACGACACCAACGTCAGTTTTGTGGGTACCGCCGACTCAGATGATGATGATGAAATGAAATCGATGCCATCGTTGTCTCTCGAGTGTGTGGAAAAGCCGAAATTTTACCGCACCGAAGTCGAATTTGCGATCAATCCCGTGGAAACTTCACACAGAAAAGCTGAAATATCACAAATTGGTCAAGAAACACTGGAAATTCCGTCCTGTTCGAGCGTGAGCATCGTCAGTCGCACTGCTGAGGTCACTCAAAGCCAGCAAATAGAGGAAGAAATACCTGGAAGACAGCGGAGGAGGAGTTTGGTCACAACCACGACAGTTAAGACGCAGGAATTGGTCGTCTCGCCACAGATCAGCCCTCAAGTGTCACCAAGATGTTCGCCAAACGTTTTCTGTCAAGAAGAGGACGAGTATTACGACCTCCAGCGGCTTCTTTGCGTTATTTCTGTACGTCATGTTCCTAATTTTGCAATTAAATTCGAATTTGTTCTACATTTATTTGATTGTTATTCAAATTTGACATTAGGGTGGTGAGATTCAGTCGAAATTGACCCGACAGGAATTTTTTAGCAAGCCAATCAAAGAAGTGAGTTAAATACAAAAAGTTAATTTAAATAAATAATTATAAATTTATATTTTTTCCAGAGAGCCCGGGTTGAGGCTATCGCACTTCAAATGGCGTTGAAAAAGTATCAACAAACTCTTCATAACGATCAGTCAACGTTAAATAGATACAAGGATAATTGCGATTCGGAACAGAAGTAATTTTGTAAAATTATATTACAATTTTGTAATTATATAATTTTAATTATTACAGGGAAGAATTAACGTTATTGCGTGACTTACATTCTGGAATATGTAAAGAAGTGACTCAACTTCAATTATTGCTCAAGTCTAGAATTCAAAATGTCAACAAATCAAAACTCTTGCCTTTATCCATTCGACTGATTCGCCAATTTTCTCTTCTGTTGCATCAACAAAACTTCTTATGTCAACAGTTGGAGCGTCTGAGACGACAGGAATCAAAGACCGAAAAGTCGATGGAGAAATACGAGTTGTCGAGGGAAAGTCCCGTGAAGGAAATGCGAAATAAAATCCAATTTATGTTTGATAATGTATAAAATAATTTATTAGAAATTAGAAAAAAATTTTATTATAATTTTTATTTTTATTTTTATTTTTATTTTATAGTTTCAAGACCGGCTTTACGCGGATTTACAAAATACAGTTCATGAAGAAAACGCGAGTTTAAGAAAGGAGTTGGAGCACAATCGTCAAGAACTACAGGAAATTAAATGTCTTCTAAAGCAATTGATTTCGACAAGTTCGAATAACGAAGCTGTTAGAACTTTAGGTGAAACAAACACAGCTCGAAACCAGTCGTCATAGTGATAAATCGTGTGATAAAACAAAAAAGGAATTACATTTACATTCCATCAGATCTGAAAGAATGAAACCCAGTTTCAATGTCTCCCATTGTGTAAAAGAATGAAGAATTTTATCGATAGTTTTATATTTTGAATAGTTTTAATATCGTATATATATTTTATAAAAGTCTAATTTAAAAATGTAATTATTTTTAGCAAATAATGAAATCGATATTTATTATAAAAAACCTCGTTACTTATTTATTAATTAATTAAGTCCAGCCGATTACAACACAAAATTAACCTCTAAAATTAAATTGATCCGTCGACCGGATATTCTGATGAAGAGGATGATAAGTAAGAAAAGTAAAAAGTAATAACAAGAAAGAAGTAAAGTGATCAAGCAGTGACACAGCAACTACATCGAGCGAGAATGCGGCAAAGATAACGTGCAAAGAAATAACAATGCCGTCCATTAGAGCTTTCCTATCATTTATTTAAAGTCGCACCTGAGATAGAGTATGACGATCCTATCGACAAAAAAAAAAGCGTCTGGTGAAATGTATGCCAAGCAGAGAAGAAATTTCTGGATTTCTGTACAGATTGTGAAGTTAAAGAGAATATTATTATATATTATTGTATATTATTGTATTATTGTTTATTGTTTATTGGTTGCTATTATGGTCTTAGTTTATAGAATAGATAAGTTCGTTGTTATGTTTGTTGTTACAATAGAGATAAGTGTGAGAATTGTAATGAAGTGAGATTCAGATAGAAAGCAGTCTGAATAAAGTGTTAGTTGAGTTTATTATGAATACACTTATTCCATCCAGTCATCGAATCCCCAACACAGATTACGATGTTGTTAAGACTGTCACTATTCGAGCTCCAGTGAATTGGCGGTAGTCTAATTTGACTTCTAACGACTCAAGTATAAAAGGCGAGTTGGAAAGCATATAAAAAGAAGAGAAGAGAGAGAAAAGAAAGACAAAGAGAGAGAGAGAAGAAGAAGAGATGTTGCCCCGAGCAAAGCAAAGGCTTTACTGATTTAATAATGTGATTAGATTTGCAAAGAAAACTCTCAACAATAGTCATACATTTGATGCATCACATCATTATAAGAAACAATTAGAACGGATGACTCATCAATAATGAAAGCATATGACAACAATATTCACATGCTAAAAGGCTTAAATTAAAGATAAATATCAGGTTTAAAAGTAAGTCCAAATTCAGAACCTTAAACCTAATATAAACACTAAACTGTAGTTATAGGGGAACTTGGGATCACTTTTAGAGACAGTATCTTGCAGTTTTTGAAGTTGTTGTGGTTTTTAGAAAATCGTTTTTTATAACATTTGAGTATTAAAAACGATTTTCAAAAACCACAAAAAACTTTATAAACCAAGATATTTAATGCCAATAAAGAAAATATTATTAGTTTTAATATCCCAACAGTCTTTAACAAATACTTTATTGTTACTACAAAAATGAAATGTCGAGTTTTTCTATTAAAAACTTAGGTCTAAAATAAAAATAAAGAAAATATTATTAGTTTTAATATCCCAACAGTCTTTAACAAATACTTTATTGTTACTACAAAAATGAAATGTCGAGTTTTTCTATTAAAAACTTAGGTCTAAAATAAAAAATTTTCATTAAAAATTTGAATTTTTTTTAAAGAAATTTCGTTTTTTTGACCATCAAAATCATTGAATAAGTTGTGTTTTTTCTGTGCCGTCGAACTTGATTCAATAAAGTTCGGTTCCTCGATTATAACGTGATCATCGGCACTAACAATTATCTCGTCTTCATCAACTCTCGGGTGACCAATTACGAGTTTTCCTAAATCCGCCAGTGAGTTTAGGTAATTCGACCAAATGATAGTTTCGTTCGTGACGAAAAGAACCGATCCTTCGGCCCTCCGAATAAAAGAAAGGACCATTTCTTGCGTTTCATCATTTTTTTCTTTCGGCATATATATTACTTCTCCAATATCGACAGTGTTATTCAGAAAATCAGAATATATCATAAACGCTACCGTGTGGTAAATAAAAATGAAAAAAAATTATAAACTAAAATTATATAAAAGCACTTGTTATTTTTTACTCACGCGTCGGTACGGTTATAACATCCAAATCAGGGTGTTCGGCCATGACGGATTTGTAAAATTCTAGTCCTTTTACCACGTACGTTCAACAGGAAAATGCGGGAAATGAGCAATCGTTTAATTGATTACGCATATTAAAATTTATATTGAGGCATATGTAAATTTATCTAAAACCGACTAGCGCCATCTATCGGCTCTGTTCAAAAACATAACTCACATGTCACATAGACAGAGCCTTTAATGAATTTTGCAACCTGACAAGACATAAATATCATCTAATTCGAAACTTTCATCGAACAAATCATGACACCTTTCAACGTGTCTACAACGTGCTTTTGCTGCATGAGTTTTCGAGTTTTTTTCCTTGTCTGTATTGTAATAAGGCAGTGGAATTTACAAGTTACAACACCAAATAAATCCTTCTACTAATAACTTATTTTGTTTAATGTAAAATTTATTTTAAAAATAAAACACTAAAAAGTTGCATAGTTTGGTGTCACGAGTGCTGTTACAATGATTTACTGTGATTTGGTTAGTGTTTACTTTCTTTAAACAAATCCTTTAACATTTTACAGCTAATCGGTATTTAAAAACTAAAACTATATATAAAAATGAAATTATTTTTAGCAAATAATAAAACGATATTTATTATAAAAAACTCCTTACTTATTTATTAATTTTCTACAAACATTCCTGACGCAAGCAAGAGATTTTTTCTCGTGAAATGTAAATGCAAAACGGTCGTCGATTTCGTCGGATACGAACCCAACGTTAACGCATCTGTGTTTGATCTGATGATGGGAACGTGTGAAATATTCAGATCTTCAACATCGATTTCTTCGAACAATTTACTCGAGTCCCACAATTTCACCATACCGTCAACACCACCTAAAAAATTAAAATTAATTAATAATTTATTTTTTTTCAATAATCGTAGCATGAAATTATGAAAAAAATTACCGGAAGCTAAAATGGTGTCGTCACGACTGAAACAGAGAGTGTAAATTGTGTCTGTGTGTCCTTTTAAGTCAGTCAAAAGTCGCCCATGCGCAATATCCCACACCATAATTCGTTTATCAGCGCCAGCCGATGCAAGGAACCGACCGTCATTTGAAAACGCCAAACTATGAACAGATCCTTTATGTCCAGTCATGTGTCTAACACAACTTCCTGTCGACATATCCCATAACCTCACACTCCTATCGTCCGAACCGGTCGCGATGTAATTGGAATTTGGATGAAACTGAACACACTAAAATGTAAAAAAATTAAAGAATTCAATTAATACCGATTTTGACTTGTAAAATAATTGATCTAATTACGTCTACATCCGAGACGTGTCCAGTGAACACTCGAAGTGGTTGATGATACTCGGTGGCCCAAAGACGTGCTGTGCGGTCCGAACCACCGGAAGCGAAATAATACCCATGTCGACTGAAAATTAAAATAATTAGTATAAAAAAAATTAAATATTTCAATTTTTTTTAATACCAAAATTTAACATCCCACACAGGAAACACGTGTCCTTTATAGGAGACCAAATTGGTCCACGTTTGCAGACTCCATAAACGAATCGTCGAGTCCGCAGAACACGAAAGCATAAAGTTTTTATCAAAATTAAAACTAGTTGAATAAACCGGTCCACTGTGACCCAATAAACTTCGCGATTCTCTCGCCAGACGGTCGTCCATCATTCGCACTAACACGTCGCCGGCTTCGCGGTCGATGCTACTCAAATCTGATGATGATTTCATCGATTTCAGCTTTGACGGAATCACGCTCCACACTCGAATTGTTGCATCGTTAAGTCCGGCACTCAGCAACGTGGAATCTTCGGAGATTTCCGAACATGTGACACTGGAAATGTAAATAAAATGAATTAAAATCAGAATTTTATAACTGATATAAATCTTATTTTACTGATTTTGTGAGTTTAGAAAAGTGTAGAAGCAAATTGACGGTAGTAATTCAGGTCCCAGTTTGACTTTCTTCGCCGAGTCACGAATCGCGTTTACTTTTATCAATTTATCCGCATCCTTTAACTCGGGTAATGGTACCCGGTTATTCGGCGGTGCATTTGGGTCATTTTTAGATTTTTTTGACAATAATGAATCCTTTTTGATCTTCTTTTTCTTCGGTTTGTCGCCCGATTCGTTCTCAGTTGAATCGTCTTCTTCTTCAACAGCTATGTGGAAATCGGGTTCTTTCAAGAGACCGTAGTAAACCTTGGTTTTATTCGCTAAAAAAAATTAAAAAAAAAATTTTATTTAACTTTTATTAATTAAATTATCAAATACCATACCTTGTCTCGTCGCTTCTCCCATCATTCCACCCGCAGATGCATCTACTTCCTGTTTATTTCGCGGAACACCCTCATAAACTACAAAAAAAAAAAATTGTTAACTAAAATCCAAATTTATTTTAAAATAATCATCTCACCATCTAAATACAGATGTTCCTGAATAATATTCAGTAGAATAGTTTCCTTTTTCTCCTGTAGATGCCGTTTTAGAAACGTATAAGTATCTCGAGACATTCGAACTGTGAAATGACTTGACCTAAATAACAAAAATAATTAAAAATTTAATGTTTGAATATATAAAAATAATAAAAAAATCCAATTTCTTACATAAAATTATCCATTAATTCATTCCCTTTCATGTGTCCTAGTTTTGTTATCGTTGCCAACCGATTGACATCTTCTTGATAATATTCTTCCTGTTCCCATCGAAATTTCTCCATAAATTTAATGGCTTGTTGTTCGTGGTTATTGTAAACCAATTCCAGATACATTCGAACAAAAACTGGATAAAATATCATTGATAATTCGTGTCTGTAGACATCCAGCGACGAATCGACGAATTTCTTTAAACTAGTATACGCAGATTCGTAGATGTCGGGATCGCCTTCGCTAAAAAACACAAAAAATTCAAAAAATCAGAATTTTTAAGATTTATTTCAACAATTTTTTTATACCTTTTGTATACAGACAACACATTACTAACATCGGAGTCAGATCCGCCAGAGTTGTCGAGTTTTTCATCGAAAAATTTCGATTCCTTGCGTAGAATTTCCTCAGTATCCTGCAAAGTAAATAAAAAGTTAAAGATTAAATGAGTAAAATAATAATAATAATATATTTACTTTAAAGTTTCTTTTCTTCAAAAACTGTAAAACCGCTAACAAAGTGGCTTTATCGGGCACGTCGGCCGGTTTTTCGTCTTCGGGTTTCACCACTGCGGCGACCGGACTGCTTTGAGTGGTCGTTGCGGTGGGTAGAACCGGTTGATTTCCGTTTTCAGCCATTGTTGATTATGCCACACGTTTTATCACTTCGTTGCAAATATATTTACAGAGATCGACCAGTTAATTAGGTACTTATAACACTCTGCATAACATCACTGAAACAGCAACAGTCCGTTCCATCGGCAGCGAAGGCGGCCATTGTGGGTTTTTTGTTGATGACGCCACCTGGTGTTGAATTTAAGAACTAAATAATTTATTCATGTTGTTTTTTTTATTATTTAAATTTTGAAATGTGTGAAATGGAGTCGGATGATAAGAATCGAGCTTCTACCTTAAAAATAGGTAATTTATCTAATAAATCTTAATTTTATTTATTTTTATTTGTCTCTAATTTCAGGTGAGACATCTTTTATCAAAGCACCTTTAGCTACGCCGGAATCGAGAAAAGTTTGTGAATTTAGTCCAGGATATAGTAAGATAAAATATTTTTATTAAATTAACCAATTAATTAATTCGTTAAAATTTTTAGCGACCCCGAGGGCTAAAATCACAGCTAAAGTGTTGAAAATAAAAGAACACTCTTCTAGACAAGAGCCTCAAGAGCAACAACGAAGCAGCGAATCAGATTATTTGACAGGTTAATTATTTTATGTCATTTATTTTTAATTTTTTAATGATTGATTTTTAATATTTTTATTCAGGCGTTCATGATAATTTTTTCTGGACTTCAATTCGGAGATTGATAAATATCTTATGTTGTAAACGCGTTTAAAATCATGCAAATGATGTTTCTTTGAAATAAAGACATTATTTGAAATTCGCGGGCAAATTGTGTATATTTTTTTTAAATATAAATCAGTGAAAAACATAAATATTAAAAACAAATTTATTTCATTTAATTGAATATTTCAATTTACATTTATTTAATTAGATCTAACAGAATTACAGACGCTTACCTGCATTTATCCATCAGTTTTCAACACAAAGTTTTACACACAAAGTAGCGTTGCGAAGCTCGACATGCTAAAACCTCACGATAAAAACGAGGTAATTCATCATTCAACAGAAAAAAATTTAAATTAATATAATTATTTTTTAGTTATACACAATTTTCAAAAATGTATACCAAAATTACACTTGCTCGAATTTAAAGGTTTCTTGCTTTCTGTTGCAATATTATTTGCAGTGCAGAATTTTTCGTCATTAGTTTCACTGGTAATACCAGAAGTAAATACAGTCAACTCTGTTATAACCGGACATAGGCGGGGCTCGGCAAAAGTGTCCGGTTATAGGAGGTGTCCGGACAATAGAGAGAAATTAGAATGGTGGAACATTGAAACGGTTCGGAACTTTTGTCCGGTTAATAGAGGTGTCCGGATCTCGCCCCCGAAAGGCCCGAAACACCCAGCCAGTCACCCGTAGCAACCTAGCCAATGTGCTAAACTTATAAATGTCGATGACTGGTTCCGACACGGCGACATAAAGAACCAACTGCTTCTTGTCTAAATCCCCGGCTATCACAACATTCGGAAATCAGTCATTCGAATAGTAGAGACTGAAAAGCAGCAGTCTACGTACTCCCGAATGTCCTGCTATCACTGATAATTCGTCGAGCTCGAGCGGTCCACATACAATTCAACCGGAAGTTTTTTCAACCAATACCATTTTTTTCAGTATATAGAGCCCTCTTCAAAAAAAAGAAAAAAAAACAATAATGTAACTAGTATAGAACACAACCAACATGTGTCAAACACTCTAAAAACACTATGCATTGCTATTTCAATTTTTTGTTAATATTTTTTGTTAATATACTTGTATAACCAAATAATTTGGTAAACTGCAATTTACATTTACATTTACCAAAATATTTTGTCTAACAAATAATGTCTAGAGCAAAATAATACAACATACAATTTCACTAAAATAAACTTGGTGTATTCAAAGTATATAAAGTAAAGACCAAATAAACCGCAACCAAGTAGAAAGAAAGGAGAGAGAGAGAGAGAGAGAGAGAGAGAAGAGAAGAGAAGAGAAGAGAAGAGAAGAGAGAGAGAAATAAAAAGAGATGTTGTCCTGAGCAAAGCAAAGGCTTTACTGATTTAATAATGTGATTAGATTTGCAAAGAAAACTCTCAACAATAGTCATATATTTGATGCATCACATCATTATAACAAACAATTAGAAAGGATGACACATCAATAATGAAAGCATATGACAACAATATTCACATGCTAAAAGGCTTAAATTAGAGACAAATATTAGGCTTAAACATAAATACAAATTCAGAACCTTAAACCTAATCTTATATCTAAAATGTCTCTTTTAAAGATGCAACAACTCGAATACTCGAATTCGTTTTGGACAATACCGGTAGCTTAAAATAAGTTTAAAATTTCCTAAGATGCGTGATTTTTATTAACGAGAACACGAAAAAAATCACGACAAAAATCGCTTTATTTCTTTCTACAGTTTAGGGTTTTAATTTTTAATGATTTGTATAAATTTTTATCGACTTTTTCTGGACTTCAATTCGGAGATTGATAAGTATCTTATGTTGTAACCGAGTTTAAAGTCATGCAAACAATAAAAACTCTATAAAACTCTCTGTAATAAAAACTTTATTTGAAATTCGCGGGCAAATTGTGTATTTTTTAAATACAAATCAGTAAAAACATAAATACAGTACTGTATTAAAAACAAATTTATTTTATTTTATTGAATATTTAGATTTACGGTATGGTACATTTATTTAGATCTAACAGACGTTTTACGCCTGCATTTATCCATCCCTTTTTCAACTTTCGCAATATTTCGTCTTCGAAATATTTCATGGAAAAATACATGTTGTAAAAACATGTTATAAAATGTTGTATTGATACTGGTAACGTCATATACAAACATTTCATTCTTTATCTTATGTTTTATGGAGGTTTTGGTTTTCTTATATTTTTGTAGTTTTAACGTAAATTAGTTGCAAGTGATCAATTTGTTTAATTTTCTATTTTTTTTAATTTAAATTTTAATGAATATTATTTAAAATGCACACAGTCAATGTGTTATATCATAAAAAAGTTTTGAAAATAAAAACTTAAGGGAAAATAATTGCGCAATTGATGTTCTAAGAGATGTAATTTAAATTTTATTGTGATTATTGTTTTGTATAGTTTTCTATATATCAAGTGTAGTAATTAGTATGTGTACTTTAATTCAGCTATTGTGTAACCTTAATTATTATAGTGTTTTTTCTTGTATCACCTTTCCTAATGTACAGTATTTTCTTGAGTCATCTTTATGATCAACAAAATACTTATATAAAGAAACCATCAACATAAACTGTTAAATCTTCATCAAACAAACGTTAGGCTTCTTCCAGGTAAGCAAAAATATATCTTACAAGTTAGTTGCATAAAAGAATTGTGAAACCGCAATCGTGTGTTTTGGCTCTTGGCTTTCATCATTGGCTGGTTGTTAGTTACCTGCAACTAGGGTTGCTAACTTAGTTTATCTAAAATGTCAACTCTTCAAAATTTGCCTGAGCCCGGAGTTTGTTGAGAACCCTGTTTTTGTGACTGCTTTTGTTCCACATTAACGACGTGTTATGAGTGCAAATTCATTGGTTGTTGGTTGTTATTGAATAAATGTAAGTGTAGCTTTAAATTTGTCAATAGTGAGTATATAACGTGTTAAGTTAAAGAGTTGTATTATATGATATTGCAGTGTATAATAATACAAGAATTAAATTGTGAAGTGAGAGCAATATTTTAGCGTGTATTGTACATTAGAAATGCAGATGTACCCCAATTTATATGGTACCGGTATTGAACTATTACCCAAAATTCGAAAACGAGCTATACCCAAAAGAGCAACGTCGAATCAAAATTCTGCACCGTTGACATCCTCTAATTCAACCGAAACAAAAGACGACTTTATCATCTTCACTATAGTCGTCCAGATTTAACGGCAGAAAACAACGTGTTAAAGGAGTTTACACCGTGATGATAAGTGCTAGAGTCATTTCAGGAGAGAGAGAAAAGAGAATAGAGAAAAGAAAGAGAGAGAGAAGAAAGAGAGAGGACTTACTAGGGCCTGAGAGCCATGAGGAAGAATGCAAACTGGTCGAATATGCGCAGTTAGCAGCGATCTCTTTCAAAGAAGCAAGACAGAGGAATGATTGGTCTGAATGGGAGAAAGCGATCAATGAAGAGTTAGATTTACTCAAGTCCCGCTTTTCTACGATTCGAGTGCTGCTAGCATTGGCAGCTTGCATGTGCTGGTTCTCAAGAGCATATGATATCAAGACAGCATATCTGAATGGTCAGCTGGATATTCCTATCTACATGAGACAACCGGCAGGTTTTGAGGCTTCAGGAGAAGAAGAGAAAGTTTGTCTACTTATAAAAGGTGTTGCAAGGAGAAAAATGCAATTTGTGCAAAAACTCACACGAAAGCGACAACGAAACAAGCAATTTGAATCGAACTTGTAATTAATTTTAACTATTTATTTAAGGTGGAGTATTAATGTAATTTCCAGTTTTTAGAGAGAGAGAGAAAGAAGAGAAGAGAAGAGAGAGAAAAGAAAAAGAGAGAGAAGAAGAAGAGATGTTGCCCTGAGCAAAGCAAAAGCTTTACTGATTTAATAATGTGATTAGATTTGCAAAGAAAACTCTCAACAATAGTCACAGATTTGATGCATCACATCATTATAAGAAACAATCAGAAAGGATGACTCATCAAGAATGAAAGCATATGACAACAATATTCAAAGGCTTAAATTAGAGATAAATATTAGGCATAAACTTAAACATAAGTATAAATTCAGAACCTTAAACCTATAATATATCTAAAATGTCTCTTTGGAAGGAGTAACAACTCGAATACTCACAATAGTTGAAAGAAATTTAAAATTTCCTGGGATGCGTGATTTTTTTTAACGAGAAAACGAGAAAAAAATCTCTTAAAAACGAAATAAAGCCGATTTTCTTTCACTGCAAAAATCGCTTTGTTTCTTTTTCTTTATATTAATTAGTATGTGTACTTTAATTCAGCTATTGTGTAACCATTAGTGTTTTTTCATGTATCACTTTTTCTATGTAATCTTAACTATGTAAGCAACAGTTTCAACGAATCCTCTACTTTATTGAGTCTCTTTCAGTCTTTCTCCTTCATTTTTTAATGAAGTATATACAATTTCTGCGTCACACGATTTATGAAAAAAAATGTATATGTTTATACCAATTATGACTGTGTAATTCTATGTTTACAGATTACAGAATGTGATTTGCAGGGCTCGAAATGGAAAAATGTACGAACCGGAACGTGGGGGGGGGGGGGGAAGGAAGGAGAGATGACCCAATTCTTACCTCCTCCCACCCTCCTTAGATTTAAAACGGCGAGCACACGCAAAAGGGACGTGGGCCATAAACGGGGATGCGGGAATTGGAGGTGGTGCCGACAAAACGAGGGTTGGTGAGGGAAAAAATAATGCACGAACCGGAACATTTTTTTCGAATTCTTAGCGAGGCGAAACAGCGTACCGGTGCGTTCCGGGTTCCGGTCCATTTCGAGCCCTGGTGATTTGTTAACCTTCTTCTGGTGTTATGAGTGCAAATACATTGGTTATTGAATAAATGTAAGTGTAGTTATAAATGTGTCAATAGTAGTGTATAACTTGTTAGAGAGTTGTATTGTATAATATTGCAGTGTATAATAACAGAAAAATTGAATTGTGAAGTTAGAGCAATATTATAGTGTGTATTGTACTCCACTTTGTATGGTATTGAGGAATAAAAAGAGTGGTTCTGCAAAAAATACTGTAATGCGTATTTAGAGATCTGTTTATGATAATGATAATAATAAATAGTAATAGTAATGTAAGCTAAATCGAAATCGTACTTGTACAAAAATCGGTGTAACGCTTAATTAAACACAATTACACCCCAAATGGGGACCACGAAACCGTGAACTTTCTGATTGTGACAATGACAATGGTATTTGGGGAGCAATTTTAATAAAGCACAAACGACAAAACTCGTTCGATAATTGCCAGCTTCTACGAAAACTTTTCTTATTCTAGAGAATAAATATTATCATTATCATCATTATCAAATGAAAAGAAAAAAGAAATCACGCGAACGCGAAAAAAAAGAGAAATGATACCTAATGAATATGTTTTTTCAACTGCTATAAAAATGCTACTGAACTCAGGGAATATTAATGAGGTAAGAACTGAAGAGAGAGAGAGAGAGAAAGAGATAGGGAAAGAGAGAGACCAGAAGAGATGTTACTCTGAGCAAAGCTAATGCTTTACTGATTTAATAATGCCATTTCAGTTGCAAAGAAAACTCTTAACAATAGTCATAGATTTGATGCATCACATCATTATAAGAAACAATCAGAAAAGATGACTCATCAAGAATGAAAGCATATGACAACAATATTAACATGCTAAAAGGCTTAAATTAGAGACAAAAATATTAGGCTTAAACATAAGTACAAATTCAGAATCTTAAACCTAATCTTATATCTAAAATGTCTCTTTCAAAGATGCAACAACTCGAATAAGCTTAATCGAATTCATTTTTGGACAATACCAGCTTAAAACAAATTTACAATTTTTTGGAATGCGTGATTTTTTTTAACGAGAAAATAAGAAAAAGTATCTTATTATCGCTAATTAATAATTATCTATTTTTAAGGTTGAAGTTCAACCTTAAAAATAGATACAGTAATTTATTTAATAAATTGACTTATTTATTTATTTTTATTTGTCTCTAATTTCACATAAGACGTCTTTTATCAAAGCACTTTAGTTATGCCGGAATCGAGCAAAGTTTGTGAATTTAGTCCAGGATATACTAAAATAAAATTATTAGCCAATTTATTTTTAATAATTTTTTTAAATTTATTTTAGTGTTTAATTTTTAATTTTTTTATTCAGTCGTTCAAGATAATTCTTTCTGAACTTCAATTAGAAGATTCACGAATATTTTATGTTGTAAACGCATTTAAAATCATGCAAATGATATTCTCTGACATAAAGACATTATTTGAAATTCGCGGGCAAATTGTGTATTTCTTTAGTAT